>WOVY01008698.1:0-14032 GCA_013436015.1 Rhipicephalus annulatus | reverse complement strand
CCCCCTTTCATCGAAACGTCGAGCGCTGCACGACTCGTTCGACCAAGCAACTCATGTTCTTTTCGTTTTTTGCCTTCCTCGTCTCTAGTATCCTCAGTTTCTTTCGCCACTCTCTTTCTTTTCCTGAAAGCACCGCGTCCCGCAAAGAGTCCAGTATACTTCTAGAATATTATCTCAGATACCCCTTATCCAACCAAAATAACTTTTTCACAAATACAAGTGCGTGTATGCGTTCTAAAACTCTCTACCAAAAACAGTGACTTACCTCAATTCACTTCATTTAGAAAGAATCAAGTTTTATAAGTTAAGCTTACATATTCTATCAAAATAATTTTTACGGAGTTGTAGACTTCGACATGGCGTTTATTAATATTGCCGCGTGCACAGCTGCATTTAGCGGCGAGATAGCGATGACAACGAAGAACGCGGATTTGCTCGAGAGGCGCAGCGCAGCAGAGTGAACAAGACGACAATCTTGCCGGCCTTCTCTGAGAGCGTCTCTACAAGTCCCAGGTGTTGAGGTGTTGAGGAACGAACCAACCAACCAAGTCCCACTGTCCGTGTTTTTAAATAAACCCCCTGTAATTTATAACCCGCGACACTGTTGGAGGAGCTGGGTACTACCACCGCATGATCAGCAGCCCTGTGAAAAGCCCCGAGTCCAGCCCTACGAGACAGCCACGCGTGGAGACGCCTGTGCACCGCTCAAGCCATCGCATTCAAGGTCTTGAACCAGAATTTGGCCTTTTAAAGGGAGCAACACTTCCGACAACCAGCCCTACTCAAGAAATGGCAAGTAGTCCTGCACAGGTGACGGTCCAGAATATGCGCATTCCTGAACCATTTCATGGCCGGCCGAACGAAGATGCGCAAGACTGGCTTGAGCAGTTCGAACGGGTCGCTAAATCGAACTACTGGAGTCTCGATGGAAAGCTCTTCCACGTATACTTCGCCCTTGAATACGGCGCGAAGACATGGTTTATAAACCTGGAGGCAACATTGACGACATGGGAAGAGTTTTGTTGTCGGTTTCTTGACACCTTCGGTAACGCGGACCGACGCGAAAACGCACAACACCTTCTTGAAGGACGCACCCAACAGCTGCACGAAAGCGTCGCCATGTTTGCTGAGGATATGGTGCGCCTGTGCCACCGCGCGGACCCCAACATGCCCGAGGCTCGAAAGCTAAGCCATCTCATGAAGGGCGTCAAAGAGCAGCTATTTGTTGGTCTTGTGTGAAATCCGCCGACAACAGTGGACGAGTTCACCAGGGAGGCCACCGCGATAGAGCGTGCGCTGCAGCAACGGTAACGACAGTCTGATCGCCCGGCCACCGGCGCAGCTGCAGGCGCCGCCGCACTTACGGAAAACGACGAGTTTTCTCTACGCCACCTGATTAGACAGATCGTGCATGAGGAGATCGTGACGGAGAACGCAAAATACACATTGCAGTCACAGGCGCCCCCGCAGCAGGAGTCCACGGTAGCCTCCGTCACTGAAGTCGTTCACCATGAACTTCGACATGCGTTTGCCTCTCCTCCGCAATATTCCGCTCCACCACACCGTCCAAACTCGTGTACCTATGCAGACGCTGTGCGTCGTCCATTGGCTCCAGAAGTATCATACCAGCCGAATGGATACAGCTATGCAGACGCTGTTCGTCGACCCACGCCCATGCCAGCGCCGCAGTACCTCGAACCGTATCCTGTGGCAGCCTGGGCTCAGCAGGATTCTGTCAGGCGACCCTATACGAGGAAGACCGACATATGGCGCACTGCGGATCGCCGACCACTCTGCTACAACTGTGGAGATCCAGGGCACATTTACCGTTTTTGCCCACATCGCCGAGCTGAATACCGCGATAGTGCACCTACAGCTACGCGCCGACAGTTCGACGAAAGCCATGCCCCCATCGACGACGACCAAGCTGGCAGGCGGGAAGGCTCTTCTACCTTCCGGACGTGCTCACCATCCCCGGCTCGCTTTGGTTCACCAAGGCGCCGTAGTTTTGCTGACGCCGTCAGAGGTTGGTCTCCCAGCCCACGGTGGGGAAACTGAAAGCAGCGACCCCTGGGGGAAAGGTTGCAAGCCGTCGAATTGCCGAAAATCCCCCACTGCTGCCGAAACACGCGAGAGACGACGATGAAGACTTCGCCGAAAAAACTGTGACTGCCGACCTCGCTGTGACGATTGACGGCGTTGAAGTGACGGCCTTAGTCGATACGGTTGCAGACTTCTCCATAATGAGTGAACGATTGGCAGACGAACTCAAGAAAGTCAGGATGGAATGGACGGGCCCTTATATCCGAAATGCTGGAGGCCAGATGATGACTCCCACGGGAAAATGTACTGCAAGACTCACCATTGAGAGTGTGGCTTTTGTAGCTACATTTTTGATCCTACCGGAGTGCTGCAAACCTATGATACTGGGAATGGCCTTCTTAAGAGAATACGGTGCTGTAGTCAACATACGCGATGGTGTGATCACATTCGCCGCTGACACGTCTGTGACCAATGATCCAGATCAAGAACCCAGGTTGTTACGTGTGGTCGACGACGACGTCTGCGTGCCACCACAGTCATGTAGTCTTGTTTCCGTGTGTTGCGCCGTGCACTGTAATGAAGACGCCATAGCCGAACGCATCACTGCCCTTATTTTTCACCAAGGCATCGCCATCGCTCGCGGTATCGTCAGCTTAGTGGATGGGCGCACAGAGGTGCTTATGACCAACTTCACGAATGAGCGCCGGCACATCGGTAAAGGCATGGCTGTGGCGTACCTCGAAGAGCTCGACTACTCTCACGAGTGCCTTCTAATGCAAGGGGAAGCCACAGCTCAATCACCTCCACATACACCACCAGTTGTTATCAATCCGAGTCTAACACCGACTGAAAGATGCCGTCTTATGGAGCTGCTCGACCAGTTCAAGGACTGCTTCTCATCGACATCACGAGTGGGTCGAACGCCTCTGACTAAGCATCGCATAATTACGGAAGACACAGCAAGACCGATCCGACAAAACCCATCTCGCGTCGCTCAGAAAGAACGTGAGGTAATCCAGCAGCAAGTCAAGAAGATGCAAGAGGATGATGTAATCCAACCATCGAAGAGTCCTTGGGCATCGCAAGTGGTACTCGTGAAAAATAAAGATGGCAGCTTGCGATTCTGCATCGATTATCGTAAACTGAACCATGTTAGAAAAAAGACGTTTATCCATTACCACGGATCGATGACTCTTTGGACAGGCTACGGCATGCGCCCCTACTTCTCGTCAATGGACCTTAAAAGTGGATACTGGCAAATAGAAGTAGATGAGCGCGACCGAGAAAAGACCGCCTTCGTGACGCCAGACGGGCTTTATGAATTCAAAGTCCCCCTTTCGGTCTATGCTCAGCCCCAGCCACGTTTCAGAGACTAATGAATACCATTCTGTCTGGCCTGAAGTGGAAAACATGCCTTGTGTACCTCGACGACGTGATCGTTTTTTCGGCCACGTTTGAAGAGCATCTAAAGCGGGTACTGTCAGTCCTTCAAGCCATACTGTCCACTGGACTCACACTCAAACCGGAAAAATGCCACTTCGGCTTCGAAGAACTCCAGTTTCCTGGGACACGTGATCAGTCGCGAAGGTGTGAAGCCTGACCCAGATAAAAGAGCAGCCGTCGCAAAGTTCGCAAGGCCTGTCGATAAGAAAGCGGTCAGGCGTTTTTCTGGGTCTCTGCGCCTACTACCGACGATTATAGCAGGCTTCGCACATATTGCCTCGCCACTCACCCGCCTTACAAGGGAAGACATTGCATTTGTATGGCGTGAAGAGCAAGAAGCTTTGTTCAACGAGCTGCGACAGCGTCTACAAACTCCACCTGTCCTCGCTCACTTCGAGGAGAATGGACCAACAGCCATCCATACAGACGCCAGCAATGTGGGCCTAGGTGCTGTTATTGTCCAATCCCAAGATGGTGTAGAGAGAGTGGTTGCCTACGCTAGCAGAACGTTGACACGCGCTGAGTCCAACTACTCAACAACGGAGAAGGAGTGTCTGGCCGTCATTTGGGCAGTTGCGAAGTTCCGCCCGTACTTATAAGGCCGTGCTTTCTAAGTCGTAAGCGACCATCACTCTCTTTGTTGGTTGACCAACATGAAAGACCCATCTGGACGTTTAGCACGATGGAGCTTACGGCTCCAAGAGTACGACATGGCCGTAGTTTACAAGTCCGGAAGGCAACACTTAGACGCCGACTGTTTGTCAAGGTCACCGATTGAATCACCGGCTATAGATGATGATGATTTCCCAGGTTTTTTAGGAGTTGTTGATGCAGCTATCATTTCTCAGCAACAACAAGATGATCAGGAGCTCAACTCGCTTATAGAATTTTTGAACGGACGAGCGGCCAATGCACCAATAGTGTTTTCAAAGAGCTTATCGTCCTTCTGTTAACGGGACGGAATTCTGTACAAAAAGAACTTTTCATCAACAGGTAGAAGCTATCTGCTGGTAGTTCCTGGAGCTCTCCGCAGCTAAATTTTACAATATGAAAAACGAACAAATGTTACCGTTTATGTGTACTGACAAGACCAAGAATATCTTTTAACCAGTTAGGTTTTCCAATAACAATTATTGACGTTTGATGAAATCAACCTAAAACTATGATACTTTTTATTGTTGCATGCCTAATCAGCGCACGAAATAATACAGCGACTTCATTCAATTTACCGAAATTAGTATGGCATAAATGCAGTCGAATAAAAGACATACAAAAAAGTCAACCACAAGTGCTTGTGGTGTTCACTTTCTTTATCTCGTCTTTTTCTTGTGCTACGTTTACGTCAAAGTGAACCAGTAACAACTCACTCACCTCTCTGTTTTGTTTTACTGAAGTTATGCTCAGAAAAAAAAAGCACACGTAGTCCAAACAATAAATTATTGGAATTCCGCTGATTTTTTTACTGACGTTTTGTCCAATTAGCCTGATATTGATCACATGTTTGGTTCATTAACCCAATATTTTTCAATATTAGCACTATTCGACAAGGTTAACACAGGTAACTCAATGAGAGTTCACTCACCAAATTTTCGCCGCACCAGAAACTGACAGGTCCCTTAACACTCGCGAAATCACAATGTGTCGTTCACTGCCATGAACCATCACACGATTACCATTCGCAAAACTTCTTTCCGTCGTTGATAACTTTCGTTGCTGCTTGTCGCTTGTGATATCCAGAAGGTGCTCGGAACAATTTTCTTTCTCTCCAACGCGGCCGAACGCTTCACACAATCCTCACTGAACCGGCTCTGTCTGGGCCGTGTTGGTTTGTGGGGAACTGCCTCCCGGAGACAAGGCTGCCTACGTCACTCGTTGAACAGCCAACGAATGCCGCCGAGCGATGAGCGCGGGCAATCGGGGAGCATCCACCAGGACAAAAGTGATGTGCCGGAGCATTTCTGGAGCAACCATGGGAGCATAATCAGGAGATGGGCCCAGTTTTACTCCGGTTTCTTTCGTGCGGCGCTCACCGTAGGAAAATTGTGGAAAAGGAATGTATTCGCTCGGGTACAATCTGATTTTAAAGAGGCCACAAGAGCAGAGCAGGGGCATCATTCTCCGATTGCACCCAGCTGGTAATATTTTTGTTTACAGTGTAACTTCCCTTGATGCGCTCGTTCACTTTCGCTGCACAGATTGAGACACTGTAACGCAGTGCCTCCAGATTACAATTCACCGATTTTCTCACGCAGAACATCAAATAAGCATTTTGTTCGCTCTCTCCAGACGCAAGACTACCGTCTTTCGACGATATTTGCAGTGAAACATGCAGATACAAGGCCAACTGACCTGGCCACAAAGGGTTGCGTGCTGGTGAGCCGTTATAGCCTGTTGAGTTTGCCTTTGGCAACGGGGGGAAGCGGTCCTTTTTCCCGCGCGCTTGAATACGCAAAACCTCCAAGCCTTCCTCAAGTTCTGTGCGTCTGTGGACATCGCCAATTTAGACGAACGCTTTCGCTTTGTTCTAGTAACTGTATTGACGAGACGTTCACTTGCCATGCCTTGTACTTCTTCTTTCTCTCCTGTATTCTACCTATCATCTTTACATACGCTTAAATGCTCGTTTTGACTATGTGTACTATCTGCTCAATTTTCTCCCGTTTATCTTGCAAAAAAGAAAGCTATTAGTTTTTCGCCAATATGCCAGCAATCTTGGGGAATTGTTCGAGGAAGAAATCAAGAAACACAGAAATCTTGATCTTCGGTGAAAGTTCAAGTTTAAGGAAGAATACTGCAACGCAGCCCAATAGTTCTCTATAATCGAAGTTGTAGCCGATGGCTATAATTGTGTATTCGTACACCGTTGGTGTTTGGTTCAGAGTACTTCTGTTTTTTTTACTTGGTTTTATGTGCAATGTTTGATTACAATCATTATAATTTACAGTTCTGCTCAACTCTGCGTGTCTGTTACACAGCTATATCGTATGCAGAGTCTTAAACGTCACAATCAGCAAGTGGCTGAACTAAAAATAAAGGGCAATAATTATGTTACATCACTAAAATAACAGAAAACTTTGGTACCACACTGCCATTTTCTTAACATTTCCTAAGACGCCTTTAACATTTACAAATGACAAAATCAGTGAAGTCTGTAGCTCTTTTCCCCAACATGTTTGCTTAAAGGTGCCTTTCAGTATTTGCTGAAATACGTTGTGCATAGATATATACACTTTCTTAAAAGAATTTTTCACCCCTGATGCACTAACAATGAACGTTACACGGATTAGTTGTTGTCACAGAAAACAAATGTATGTGTAGTGCATGTTCAAATATATTTCTGGAAAGTGAAGCACGCACAGTGAGCAGCACTCAGAGTTATTGCTTTCTAAGCTAATTGTTTCAGGGAGAAAATTTAAAATCTTGTTTTGAACAGCAGCAAATGATTCACTATAAAATGCAGTCGCTCTCATTAAAAAGACTGACTAACTCTCCAGAAATAAGGTTCTGAATTGCACTCTAACTTTCCAGCCATACGTTGTAAGCTATAGCTTCGCCTCTCACTTCTGTAGCTGTAATTAAATTTTACGAAAGTTTGCATTTCAGTTCGTTCATAGAACTTCCGACGCCCCTGTGAAAGTTACCCTTATTAACATAAAATTATGGGCCTCAGCGCAAATGCATTGACCCTTTTTTAAAGTAAGCTTTCTGTTGGACTCCAGCCTGGTAAAAAAGCGAGATGAAGGGTAGAGAAAAAGAAAAAAAGAGGTAAAAAGTGCTCGTTTCGTTAAGACTGTGACGAAGCTTTGCTTAACGAGCAGTCAGCCCTCAATTTTCACTTCAAACACATATGGCTCCCTGCGAGAGCACAATGTGTTCATTCGCACCAAAGGAATGCAATCACCGGCGCTCATGGCGGCAGTATTAAATGAAGCACAAGATGCGGGGCACACTGCTGCTCTATGGACACAACACACTGTCCACGGCGCTGCTTTCATCTGAACACCTGCCTTCTTGAGGAAGGATATAAAACTGTTCATAATGAACACTCAGTCGCACCGCATTCTAAGCAGTCAGCTGCGTGCTTCCGCGTGCCGCGCACAGCGTGGGCTTCCTTTCTTGTCGGATATTTAAACCACTTTTTCCGATGCAAGTTATCCGAGGTAGTAACCTTATCGCTAATTGGAAAACATTTTTGATTTTGTATTGAAAGCTATATATACAGTGTCTCAGACAGGCTTCCATCCATGGTTACGCAATAAATAGTTTTAAAATGTATAAGTGCAAAGGTTGAAACGTATTTATTTTCTTTTTTCGAAATTGAATCCATTAAAATTTTAGACAGAATGCATGTGCTATAAATTAATTTTCAGCATCTACGCCTTAAAGCCAGGACGGAGTTTATCAACTGTCGAGCACAAAAAAAGATTGCCCGCAGCTTCCCTCGGGGGGAACACTGTGGAGGATGCGGAGCATATAATTGGTTAACGGGGGTGTTAAAGTGCGACTTACTTGGGTCGATGGCTAAATTGGTTAACGTGGTTGTGAAATGGGGGTGTTAAATTGCGACTTACTTAGGTCGATGGCTAAATTGGTTAACGTGGTTGTAGGAGGGGGTGTTAAATGAGTAAACACGTACACACGTATGCGAAAGGGCGGCGCTAGTCGAAGGGACGTCGATCATTGTGTTTGTGGATTCGTTGGAATTCATTTCACCGCGACCTTGGACGTCGACGCGCCGTACAAACCAACTGACGAGCGGCAACTGAGCGAGCGAGCGCCGACCTTGAGTATATATACAGCGCGACGGCGCATGCACTGTCAGCTGTTGAATGTTCTCGAAGGAGAAGCGCGCGCGCGGCACAGATGGCGACGGCGCGACGGCGCATGCGCTGTCAGCTGTCGAATGATCTCGAAGGAGAAGCGCGCGTGGCACAGATGGTGGGTGACGGCGCGACGGCGCATGCGCGCGCGTCAGCTGTCGAATGTTCGAGAAGCGGTGCGGACGGCGCGGACGGCGCACTACAAGGCGCGAGTATAAGATGCTTCCGCATCTAAAATATGCTACTACACGCATCAGTGGTTATTGAAACGGCATTTAGGTTGTAGTTAAGAATGGTGACATGAAACTCAAAGCGATGGTGCGTAAGTGTGAACTTTCCAAAGACGGAATTTCACTGCTATGTTGACATCAGTCAGCTACTCATCTCAGTCAACTTGAATCGTTCAAGTGCTGGAAGGGCACGCACATTGGCCTATGAAATGTGCGAGGGTTTAGTACAGAAAATCGACGTCCTTCGAAGTAGGTCTCTGACTTCATCCCTCAGATTTCCACTATATGTTGTCGATCGATAAGAACACTTGCACTATATAGCGAGATATGAAACTTATTCGAAACCAGGCCCACCTCTTATTGAGAAGGCAAACGCAGAGCGTAAATCTAGGTGATAAAAAAGAGCGAGGACGAAATTCACCACCGGCATAGGTAGTACGATGAAAAAAAAAACGTTTGAGGGCACGATTCTCAAGTAAACAAATACATAAATATATTGCACCCGATGGAGAAATCGGGATTGGCAAAACCACTGTCACAGAACGAGCGCTAAAAAAAAGAGCGCGCCGCCAGATCCTTGCGACAACGGGCGGGAGAAACGCCGCGAGGTAAAAAGAAAAAAAAAAGAAAGCAAACATCCAGGGCTCCCGGGCGCCGGGCAGACGAGCCTCCTCACATCCAGGGCTCCCGGGCAGACATCCAGGGCTCCCGGGCATCCAGGGCTCCCGGGCAGACGAGCCTCCTCACCCCACATCGGTGGCCCAGCAAGGCCGCGATTTTTCTAGAACGAAGGAGGCGTGGTCATACCGAGTTGACTCACCGGCCGGAGAGGGCATTCCAACCGTCTCGCCCTCTTCCCAGCCTTCGCTGCGCATCGCGCCGACGAAATGAGGAGAACGTTCTGGAAGGTGGCGCGGAAGGTATTTAATCGAGCGGCCGAGACGAGAAAGCAGGAGGTGACGGAAGTTAACGCCAGAGCGCGTAGGGATTCCGCCGTGTAGTCGGCGAAGGTTTCGTTCGTAGTGACGAAGCAGGAGATAGAGAGGAATTCCACCTGAGGGGTGAAGGCTCGGCTACAGGCAAGAGCGTGTGTTTACCGCTATTGAGCGAGGACGCGTGGCAACAGCTGCGTGTGTGAAGCCGACGGATTTCCGGCGAAGAAGTTTGAAGCTTGGAGAGTGGCCATTTGAGGACGCGAGGTTTCCTGAAAGAGAAACTTCAGGGGACCACGGAACGACAACAACGCTGGACTTTGAGTGAGTGATTCTCGGGAGAGTATCATCCAGACTTTTGTGCCAAGAACTTTGGACTGGATAGGTGTTCTATCTCTTTAGTCTTTAAGTGTCTTGGTTGTTCAATGCATGCGACTGCATTGTAGTGCGTATTGTTGCCTGTTTCCGTTGTTTTGAGTGAGGCTGATTGTACCGTGTAGTACGTTGTTTGATTGGTGACGTATTGTATGTAACTAGTGTGGAGTGTGCATTTTTTGTGTATTGTTTTCGATCTGCCGTTATTGAGAATATAATTTGTTTGTTTATCAACTCTCGGCTCTGACTTGTTCTTTGGGCCACAGCCGGCGTCCACTGGCGCGCCAAAAAGGACCAATTCTAAATTGTCCACGCTTTCGTGGTGCGGTTCGGGGGGCCGATACTTCGGCTCTTGGAATTAGCCCTGCGATTGCCTCCCTAATAAACGGGACCTGTGTGACAATTAATCTGGCGTCCGCGAGACAGGACCTTTTGGTGCACAGTGTGTCCAAAGTAGTGAGAAAGAGCCTCGAGTTGTTGATAGTGCTATCGGAAGGATTTTGTGTGTTGTTCAGTGTTCTCGTTAACGAGTGCAGGGGAGTGTTCCGATAGACTGATTTAGGCAGATGCTTTTTGCACGCGGCAAGGTTTTAGTTGCGAGTTGCGAGACACAATGGATCTCGAAAAGTTAGTTGCTCTTGGTGAAAAGATGGGTCTTTCTGGCGCCGAACTATGGAAGTGGGTCACCCAGAAGGAAAAGAAGAAAAAGAAAGAGCCAAAGAAGAAAAAGCAGCCGAGCTGGAAAAGAGAGGTTGGCGGTCGAAAGAGCCAAAGCGGAAAAAAGAAGCTGAGGTGGAGAGAGAGAGGTTGGCGGCAGAGAGGGCCAAGGAAGAAAAGGCAGCTGAGTTGGAGAAAGACTGGCCGCTGAAAGGGCGAGAGAAGAAAAGAGAGGCAAAAGAGCGACAGCTGAAGGAAGAAAGAGAAGCGGAGATGGCTGAAAGGGAGCGGCAGCGGCAGCACGAGATGGAACTCGAGCGGCTCCGTTTGCAACAGCGAAGTGAAACTCCCGTCCAAGCTAGAGTTGAAAGCAGCGAACGGGAAGATCACGGCTTCCGCTTGAACCCAAGCAAGCTGCTCCTAGCGTTTGATGAAAGGAAGGACGACCTAGACGCGTACCTCCACAGATTTGAGACAATTGCGAGGAGCCAGAATTGGCAGGAACAGCAATGGGCAACTGCTTTGAGTACCTGCTTGAGTGGTGAAGCGCTCAGTGTGTACGGTAGGCTGACGCCGACCGACGCAGCCAACTACGCAAAGGTGAAAGGGGCTTTGTTGAAGCGATTTAGATTCACTGTGGAAGGATTCCGGGACAGATTTCGGACAGGAAAGCCAGCTGATGGTGAGACGGCTACGCAGTATGCCGCCCGACTTTGCCATTATTTCGACAGATGGATTGAACTTTCAGGGACAGCGCAGGAGTACGATGAGCTTAGAGAGCTGCTAATTAGAGAACAATTTCTTACTAGTTGCCACCCAAGCCTGTCACTGTACTTAAAGAGAGGAAGGCTAACTCACTTGAAAGACATGCTTGAATTGGCTGATCAATTCTTGGAAGCGCAAGGTGGCACTAATTTGGCCAAAGTCAAGAAGGAGTGTCCCGATGATTCGAAGAAATTGGCTCCCGAAGAAAAGAAGCGTGCACCGGAGAACACTCCGCGTTGTTGTCTGTGTAACCGAGTGGGTCATCGCGCGAAAAACTGTCGAACGATCTTTACGAGCCCTACGGTAGTGAAATGTTTTAAGTGTGGTCAGACTGGGCACAAAGCAGATGCATGTCGAAACGGAGCGAGTCAAACTCACCAGGTATCATGTGTGCAAGCAGCACCGAAATCCGATAATAATGCCGTCACCGACGGATTCGTAGAATTGAAAAATGGGGAGAAAATTCCTATTGTGGGTGCTGTAATGTCAAAACAGCCAACCGGTGTTACGAAAGGAATGCCAACGCTGCCTGGAAAAGTTGCGGACAAAAAGATTACGGTGTTAAGAGATACCGGTAGCTCCACTGTTATCGTGCGGAGAGATTTGGTACGGGAAAGGGAGTTAACAGGCAAAACGAAACCGGTTTGCTTAATTGACCGTACAGTTCGGATGCTTCCCGAAGCAGAAATCGAGATTGAAACCCCGTACTTCAGCGGGAAGGTTACTGCTTTATGCATGACGACCCCCCAGTATGACCTTGTCATCGGAAACATCGACGGGGCGCGAGGGCCAAGTGATCCAGAATGTTTGGGAGAAGACCCGAAGATAGAGCCCTCGCCAACACAGCGGCCGCGAGATACAGTGGAGGAGCATCCCGTGACGGATCTCACTAGAGCCCAAGGTGAAGCTGCGGCGCAAGAGACAGCGAAGGAGAAGACGATCGTGTTGAATAAGTTCACGGGCCGAGCAACTGGACTTACGTCGGCACGACCTCAACCGACCGACAGTGTAAAGGAGACGGAGTTGGCCAGCCGGGCAAAATGTAGAGGCATGATCAAGTGGGTAAATAAACAGACAGGACCCGTCGAATGTAATGACGCGTTAACGGGTTGTCGGAAATGACAACGATGGCTGAGACGCCGCCTCAGATACCGTCGTTGGAAAGGGCTCGCCGAAAAAGAACGTGGAAACACAAGAAGAGATCGAGCGAGCACCGCAAAAGGGGGCGCAAGCGCTGCTCGAAGTACTCAGGATAAGTGCTGAGGTCGAATCAGAATGTGTTGGGCAGTGCTGAGTGCCATAGGTTGTGTTAATATTGTGTTATCCTGTGTCACAAGTGTCGAAGTGTTGTGCTGTGATGTGATGAATAGTATTGGACCATTGTTGTAATGAGAGAACTTCGTACAATTGTATTATTGGGAATTTGTGGTGGAGTGTTTGTACTCATGTGCCTGTGGTTATATTTCATGTGCTGTGGAATTGAACTACAATGTAAGATTGTATTGAGTGATCTATTGTGAATGTGAAGTGTCATGAGCGGACTGATGGTGTTACAGTCTGTAAGAGTGTGTGGTGACGGTTCGCGCTCGTTTGTGTGGTTTGAATATTATGAGATAATATTCTTAATGTGGGGGGCAGTGTCACAGAACGAGCGCTAAAAAAAGAGCACGCCGCCAGATCCTTGCGACAACGGGCGGGAGAAACGCCGCGAGGTAAAAAGAAAAAAAAAAGAAAGCAAACATCCAGGGCTCCCGGGCGCGCGCTCTCCCCGCGGAGGCATGGCTTCGCAGACGAACCTCCTCACCCCACATCGGCGGGCCCAGCAAGGCCGCGATTTTTTCTAGAACGAAGGAGGCGTGGTCATACCGAGTTGACTCCACCGGCCGGAGAGGGCATTCCAACCGTCTCGCCCTCTTCCCAGCCTTCGCTGCGCATCGCGCCGACGAAATGAGGAGAACGTTCTGGAAGGTGGCGCGGAAGGTATTTAATCGAGCGGCCGAGACGAGAAGCAGGAGGTGACGGAAGTTAACGCCAGAGCGCGTAGGGATTCCGCCGTGTAGTCGGCGAAGGTTTCGTCGTAGTGACGAAGCAGGAGATAGAGAGGAATTCCACCTGAGGGGTGAAGGCTCGGCTACAGGCAAGAGCGTGTGTTTACCGCTATTGAGCGAGGACGCGTGGCAACAGCTGCGTGTGTGAAGCCGACGGATTTCCGGCGAAGAAGTTTGAAGCTTGGAGAGTGGCCATTTGAGGACGCGAGGTTTCCTGGAAGAGAAACTTCAGGGGACCACGGAACGACAACAACGCTGGACTTTGAGTGAGTGATTCTCGGGAGAGTATCATCCAGACTTTTGTGCCAAGAACTTTGGACTGGATAGGTGTTCTATCTCTTTAGTCTTTAAGTGTCTTGGTTGTTCAATGCATGCGACTGCATTTGTAGTGCGTATTGTTGCCTGTTTCCGTTGTTTTGAGTGAGGCTGATTGTACCGTGTAGTACGTTGTTTGATTGGTGACGTATTGTATGTAACTAGTGTGGAGTGTGCATTTTTTGTGTATTGTTTTCGATCTGCCGTTATTGAGAATATAATTTGTTTGTTTATCAACTCTCGGCTCTGACTTGTTCTTGGGCCACAGCGGCGTCCACTGGCGCGCCAAAAAAGGACCAATTCTAAATTGTCCACGCTTTCGTGGTGCGGTTCGGGGGGCCGATACTTCGGCTCTTGGAATTAGCCGGCGATTGCCTCCCTAATTAACGGGACAGGTGTGACAA
>WOVY01008697.1:0-18350 GCA_013436015.1 Rhipicephalus annulatus | reverse complement strand
GTGTGTGCCTACTCATCTGGATGGAGGCCGTTATTGTTGCTGCACGCTGGCTGGTCACGAAGTTCTAACCACGAGTCGAAAAGGTTTCTCTTCTCTCTCTTTTTTCCTGAGCCAGCGTCATCGAATTACGAAAGTCGAAGGCATGCTGCATTTTCAAGCAGTGTTTGATGAGTTTTGTCTGCGAATGCATGGTTTTTGTGATGTCCTCTTTGTGTTCTATAAAAGTCGTTGACCACTTCCTGCCAGTTTTGCCGATATAAATGGTGTCACAGCCCCCACACATGAACTTGTAAACAACCCTGTTTTGATCATTCACAGAAGAGCTGTCTTTGGGCTTAGAGAGCACGTTTACCAAGGTAAAATGAGGCTTGAAAATTGTTCAAATTCCCAGTGGATGAAGTGCTATTCTAAAAGAGTCTGAAAAACCTTCAACATAAGGTACAGAAACAATGGGTTATGTGTTTTCACGTGGCACACTTCTTGCTTCTTTTGCATGTGTTTGTGGGTGTCGTTGATAAACCTGCTCAGATAATGGCTTAATTGCACTTCACCAACCACGATTTCCATCTATGTGACTGCAAGTGCTGATCAGTGATGTATTCTACATGCATACATGACACATGCATGAGTGAACTAGGCTCAAAGCAACCAACAGGGCTCAAAAAGAACAAAAAAGGCGTTGCAAGAGCCACCCATGCCACGCATTAAAGACAACACTCGTCAAACACTGCTCGACGACAGGACATGCCTTCGAATTCAATAATGAGACAACGCTTGCTCGGAAAGAAAGGTGGGGCAAGATAAATCTTCTCGAGTCGTGATTCATTAATGTGACAAGCTGGCGCGCGACAACAGCTGCGGCTGCATATTAAGCGACATACGAGACAAGCAGCAAACTGTAAAACCTCCGCTTAGTTGGTGTCAGTGCATACTGGGGATGCCAGCTGCATATTTGGCAAAACGTCTATGTAGTTTTTGCTAAATTTTGCTGTGTTAAGTCATCATCATCATCATCTTCAGCCTGTCTACGTCCACTGCAGGACAAAGGCCTCTCCCATGTTCCGCCAGTTAACTCGGTCCTGTGCTTGCTGCTGCCAATTTATACCCGCAAACTTCTTAATCTCATCTGCCCACCTAACCTTCTGTCTCCCCCTACCCCGCTTCCCTTCTCTGGGAATCCAGTTGGTGACCCTTAATGACCAGCGGTTATCCTGTCTACGTGCTACATGCCCGGCCCATGTCCATTTCCTCTTCTTTATTGCAGCTATGATATCCTTAACTCCCGTTTGTCCCCTAATCCACTCAGCTCTCTTCTTGTCTCTTAAGGTTACACCTACCATTTTTCTTTCCATTGCTCGCTGCGTCGTCCTCAATTTAAGTTGAACCCTCTTTGTGAGTCTCCAGGTTTCTGCTCCGTAGCTAAGTACCGGCAAGATACAGCTGTTATATACCTTCCTCTTGAGGGACAGTGGCAATCTACTTGTCATAATTTGAGAGTGCCTGCCGAATGTGCTCCACCACATTCTTATTCTTCTAGTTACTTCAATCTCGTGGTTAGGCTCTGCGGTTATTACCTGCCCTAAGTAGACATAGTCTTTTACAACTTGAAGTGCACTATTACCTATCGCAAAGCGCTGCTTCTTTCCGAGGTTGTTGTACATTACTTTCGTTTTCTGCAGATTAATTTTAAGACCCACCTTTCTGCTCTCCTTTTCTAACTCCGTAATCATGAGTTGCAATTCGTCCCCTGAGTTACTCAGCAATGCAATGTCATCGGCGAAGCGCAGGTTACTGAGGTACTCTCCATTAACTCTTATCCCTAACTGTTCCCATTCTAGGCTTCTGAAAACGTCCTGTAAGCACGCAGTGAATAGCAATGGGGAGATTGTGTCCCCCTGCCTTACACCCTTCTTTATTGGTATTCTGTTGCTTTCTTTATGAAGCACTATGGTAGCAGTTGATCCCCTGTAGATTTCTTCCAGAATGTTTTTATATAATTCATCTACGCCCTGATTCCGCAGTGTCTGCATGACGGCTGATATTTCTACTGAATCAAACGCCTTCTCGTAATCTATGAAGGCTATATATAGTGGTTGGTTATACTCTGAGCATTTCTCTATTACCTGATTGATAGTATGAATGTGGTCAATTGTTGAGTAGCCTGTTCTAAATCCTGCTTCTTCCTTTGGTTGATTGAATTCTAATGTTTTCTTTACTCTGCTAGCAATTACCTTTGTAAATAGCTTGTATACTACAGAGAGCAAGCTGATCGGCCTGTGATTCTTCAAGTCCTTGTCATCTCCTTTCTTATGTATTAAGATGATGTTAGCGTTCTTCCAAGACTCTGGTACTTTTCCCGTCAGGAGACACCTCGAAAATAGAGTGGCTAGTTCTTCTAAC
Source organism: Rhipicephalus annulatus (assembly GCA_013436015.1). Lineage (NCBI taxonomy): Eukaryota > Metazoa > Arthropoda > Arachnida > Ixodida > Ixodidae > Rhipicephalus > Rhipicephalus annulatus. The sequence goes on along the minus strand of WOVY01008697.1, from coordinate 15,950 downwards.
ACAATCTGTCCTTCATCTTTCAGCAGATCTGATGTCACCCGATCCTCACCAGCAGCTTTGCCTCTGTGCATGCTCTCCAAAGCTTTTCTGACTTCTTCTATCATTACCGGTGGGGTGTCGTCTGGGTTACTGCTAGTTCTTATAGTATTAAGGTTGTGGTTGTCTCGGCTACTGTACAGATCTCTGTAAAACTCCTCCGCTATTTTAACTATCCTATCCATATTGGTAGTTATTTTGCCTTCTTTGTCCCTTAGTGCATACATCCGCCTTTTGCCTATCCCAAGTTTCCTCTTCACTGCTTTGACGCTTCCCCCGTTTTTCAGAGCGTGCTCAATTCTCTCCATGTTATACCTTCTTACATCGCATACTTTACGTCTAATAATCAACTTCGAAAGCTCTGCCAGTTCTATTTTGTCTGTTGTACTTGACACTTTCATGATTTGACGCTTCTTAATTAGGTTCTTCGTTTCCTGGGAAAGCTTGCCGGTGTCCTGTCTAGCTACCCTGCCTCCAACTTCCACTGCACACTCCGTGATGATACTCGTCAGATTATCATTCATTGTATCTACGCTAAGGTTGGTTTCCTCGCTAAGAGCAGAGTACCTGTTCTGCAGTGACACTCTGAATTCCTGTACTTTCCCTCTCAGTGCTAGCTCATTGATTGGCTTCTTGCGTATCAGTTTCTGTCGTACCTTCTTCAAGTCTAGGCGGATTCGAGCCCGTACCATTCTATGGTCACTGCATCTTATCTTGCCAACCACGTCCACATCCTGCACGACTCCTGGGTGTGCAGTCATTATAAAGTCTATTTCGTTCTTATTTACGCCATTAGGGCTCCTCCATGTCCACTGGCGGTTTTCTCGTTTTCGGTAGAAGGTATTCAAAATACGCAGATTATTGCGTTCTGCGAATTCTACTAGTAGCTCTCCTCTGGCGTTTCTAGTGCCGATGCCATAATCTCCTACTGCCTGGTCTCCAGCCTGCTTCTTCCCTACCTTTGCTATAAAGTCGCCCATTACTATAGTATACTGTGTTTTCACCTTACTCATTGCCGATTCTACGTCCTCATAGAAGCTTTCAACTGAAGCGTCATCATGGCTGGATGTAGGCGCGTAAGCCTGTACTACATTCATTTTGTATCTTTTATTCAGTTTAATTACAATGCCTACCACCCTTTCATTAATGCTATAGTAATCCTCTTTGTTGCCAGCTATGTTTCTGTGAATTAGGAACCCTACTCCCAGTTCTCTTCTGTCTGCCAAGCTCCGATAGCAAATGACGTGCCCATTCTGTAGCACAGTATAGGCCTCATCTGTCCTCCTAACCTCACTCAGCCCTATTATATCCCATTTATTGCCTTCTAGCTCCACGAATAATACAGCTAGACTTCCCTCACTAGATAACGTTCTAACGTTAAAAGTTGCTAAGTTCAAGTTCCAATAGTGGCCTCTCCGTATCCAGAGATTCCTAGCACCCTCTGCTGCTTTGCAGATCTGACCGCCGCCGTGGTCAGTTGCTCCGCAGCTGGTGGGGACTGAAGGCCGTGAGTTAATTGACGAATGCCTACGGGAGGGGGTGGCCAGATACTGCACCAGGGTGGCCATTCCTTCTCTGGTGAGATCATCGGTTCGTACCGGCTTTAAGCCTTTAAGGCGGTACCGTACCGGCTTTAAGCCTTTAAGCTGTGTTAAGTATAAGTCTATATTTTTATTCATGAACTGGCCTGTCTTTTGGAACATTTTTACATCTGCTCCTTAGTTATAACTTTGCTGCATACTGTACTGTAGGAAACAACATGCTGATAATTTTGATTTTGAGTTTTAGATGAATATTGTTTTATTTTGTTTTAGGTACATATGCACGTGCCGGAAGAAGACAAATGAACAGCAGAATTTCTTCTTACTTTGCAACCAATGCACCTGATGAGGAGTGACAGAAAGAAATACTACGTTGTGAGTGCCATCTGTTTGGTAAGCACCTTTTTATATGGCTATTTTAAACTAATACCAATTTTCTTTGTGCATCATTTATATAAAATAACTCAACGAACTTTGCCATCCTGAAAATAACTAGGTAAACTGAATACGTTTGAGCTGAAAACTTGAAATAAGACCGTAAATAAGCTTGAAATGTTGATTCTATGCCATTATAATGAATAAGGAGCCAATCATTCAGCTGAATAAAGCTTCACAATATTCATCTCTTCACTATTTATGTTTGCTCACTGCTGCGTTTTTACACTGCTGAATTGTTACATACTTTCTGTCAGTCCTGGCATAGGTTTCATAGAACGTTGCAGACAGATTTTGTCAGCCAATTCTCTACGTTTTTTTAGAAGTGTCCCTGTTTAATTATTTTGTTTGCTTGATAAGCTACTAGTATGGGTCTATTCACTTCCTCTTCATATTGCAGGCCCTCATGCAAACCGATTGCCTCACATCATGCCTTGTTCCACGGTCGTCACAGCCATCGCTTTGTAATTGCTGTTTTCCGACATAGTCGACAGTGTACCCCTCTTGGACGTACCCTGACCTGGCGAGCTTGTTCACTCAAGTCGAACCACATTGGTAAAGCCTCGAGCAAAGACTAGCAACTTCAACATGCTGCTCAGTTTGCATATGTGAACTTAACTGGGCATGTGAACTGTTGTGGCGGTATAATTGTTAGTTCTTCTCTCATGGTGATGCAGGTTTTTGTCCATTTGTTGCTCTACTCTAAAAGGTTGCATTTCCTGTGCCTGCTGCTGTTCCTGCGCTTACAAATATGATTGTATGTGTCCCCTTAGTTGACATTTATGGTGTTAAAGTTTTGTGAGATACAAGGTACTTGGTCATAATACTCGTTTTGAATACCTTCGAAAAATCAACTTTCTTCCTAACGACTTCCGCAAACAAGTTAGAGTACTGTGCCACTTTTCGAAAGATGCGCATAACCACTCGCTACACAGTATCAACTTGGAAGCTGCATTCACTGAAAATCCAAAAAAAGCTGAAATGCTGAAATTTGTGGCACCCCCCAAAGCAAGAAGTGCTGAAATAAAAAATACTAAACCGTAGTGCAGAGCAGCGCAAAGCAATCCAACGAGAACTTGCGCTCACCTCTTGATACAAATTAATAAAATCTGGACTGAACAAACAATAATAATTGTGTCAAGGCAGTTTAATCATCCAATGGACAAAAGGACAACAACTTGGTAATGAACTAATCAGAAAATAGTTGCATGCCTTGTGTATTTCTTTTGTGATCAATATTTCTCACTTGGTTGTGGCTGGGAGGTCATTGTTTTGCGCAAAAACACTGAGCAGCTGCTCCACTGATCGCGTTTCGCTTTTTCTGACCGGATGTCAGGTACCTTAACTTTCAAAGGCGCATTTCTTACGTAATCAATCGTCCACATTTAATCAGCTGCTTCTCACTGAATGCATGTCAGGCAATAATCATGAAGTTCAATTGCTTTCAAACTAATAAGTTTCTTTTGATGTCCAACATGTTTTGCTACACAGATATCGGCAGGTTTTTCTGTTTTGGTAAAAACAAGTTCTTGTTTTGAACCTTCTAAGCTCCGTCAGAACAAGCGGTACCTGAGCGGATGTGCCAGTTTTTCATTGCTGCTATATAGTCTCTTTTTATGAAATCTTGACATAGACAGTCAACAGCAGTGACAATCATTATGGTGTACAATGCACGTATCACTGTTGGAAAATTACCGACCAGGTAATGGCTGTCTATGGTATTCGTGTCCTCCTTTGTATTTAAAACATAGCAGTTTCGCCAGTATTTTCTTCCATTCACTTTCCCTCTGATATTGTAAGTACTATAGATATTTTTTCTCAAACTTTTGCTAAGATTGTATAAACAAGCTGTGTTTTCATTTTGTACCTGTATTTGTTTTTTACGACCCAGCAGTTGACATAGTATGGAAGAACCTTGCAACGCGCGTTGTTCATATTTATTACTGAATGCTTCAAGTGTATTTTGAAGCACTTCTATTCATGTCTTGCTGTGTGACAACGACAAATAAATAGGAAGTAAGTAGTCTTCGTAAATAAATTTCTTCTTTTTCCTTTCATATGGCATTCAGGCGCACTTCGGCATGTTCTTTCCTGCCTATGCTGTGTGACTGCATGACCTCATGGTTGCTGCGATTCTGCACACAAAGATACTGCACCCTCAACACATATTCACTCATTATAGTCAATGCTTACACAGAGCAAACCATAATTTTCAATGCTCTAAAAAAGTGCAGTATGTATAACACGTGTGTTGAAAGTTTTGGGATTTGCAAATTGTGTTTTAGATGTGGAAGCATCTTATACTCGCGCCTTGTAGTGCGCCGTCCGCGCCGTCCGCACCGCTTCTCGAACATTCGACAGCTGACGCGCGCGCATGCGCCGTCGCGCCGTCGCCCTCCATCTGTGCCGCGCGCGCTTCTCCTTCGAGAACATTCGACAGCTGACAGCGCATGCGCCGTCGCGTCGTCGCCATCTGTGCCACGCGCGCGCTTCTCTTTCGAGAACATTCAACAGCTGACAGTGCATGCGCCGTCGCGCTGTATATATACTCAAGGCGGCGCTCGCTTGCTCAGTTGCCGCTCGTCGGTTGGTTTGTACGGCGCGTCGACGTCCAAGGTCGCGGTGAAATGAATTCCAACGAATCCACAAACACAATGATCGACGTCCCTTCGACCAGCGCCGTCCTTTCGCATACGTGTGTACGTGTTCACTCATTTAACACCCCCTCCTACAACCACGTTAACCAATTTAGCCATCGACCCAAGTAAGTCGCAATTCAACACCCCATTTCACAACCACGTTAACCAATTTAGCCATCGACCCAAGTAAGTCGCACTTTAACACCCCGTTAACCAATTATATGCTCCGCATCCTACTCAGTGTTCCCCCGAGGGAAGCTGCGGGCAATTTTTTTGGTCTTACGGACATGAACAAGTGTGTTCTGAGATTTTTACAGCTTGGCTGTTTCAACACCACTTGTTCATGCATGTACGAATGTGTTGATGAAGTGCTCGTATGAAACAGTTTTTCTGCATGGCCAAAAATTATGCAAGTTTTCAAACCATACCAGAGCTTTTTTCCTAGCCAGAAACTTCGGGCTGGTTCCCGTAACAAGTCAACATGGCTTTAATTAATAACCCACACAGAGCAGTGGGCATTTTCTGCGCACGTCGCATAAAAGTGAACACGTCACACAGCAACGTTGACATCAAGTTGCTAGTATGCTGCCATCACGTTGCTGGTATGTTCACATTACGCTGCTGGTATGTTGACATTAGGTAACTGCTATGTTGCGAAAACATTGCCGTGATGTTGAAAATGTGATCCTGGACGTCACCATATCGTCCTGTATGTTACGAGCAACATTATCATGTGATCAAAAAAGAGGACGTTAAGCGCTTTTAGGCAACGTTGCTGACTGACATCTGGGCGCTTTCATTCAAGGTTGGGATTACATTTTGCGTAACTTGGGCACTCGCACTTGAAGGATTCCTAAAATTTTTCGTTGTTGAATTTGTGAGGCAATAAGCTCTTCGAGGCATTCATTCCATGCTTACTTTAAAAAGTGTTTCAGGGCCCCTTCAACACGTTTTGCTTGACAGGCGGCCCCGCTGCGGTGGTCTAGTGGCGAAGGTACTCGGCTGCTAACGAGCAGTTTGCGGGATTGAATCCCGGCAGCAGCGGCGGCATTTCTAACAAAGGCGCAAATGTTGTAGGCCTGTGGGCTCAGATTTCGGTGCACGTAAACAACCCCAGGGGGTCAAAGTTTCCGGAGCCCTCCACTACGGCGTCTCTCAACATCATACGGTGTTTTTGGAACGTTAAACCCCACACATCAATCAAATCATTGTTCTACAGGTTTCACAACGAACACGAGCCTATTCGGCGATTTCTAGGCGCATTTGTGACGCTTCAAACCACGTTGAAAAATGCCGGGATAGTGCAGTCATGGCTGCTAAATACACACAGGAACTTTTAAACAGCTCTAAAAATGGACAACTATGTCCATCTAGTGGAAAATATATGATGCCTTTACAGAGGCGTTGATCAAGGAAACAACAAACGGTAGTTAATGTGCTGCTATCTGTGAGGCATTGTGCGGTTTAAAGGCTTCCGAGATGGCGAGCGCGCGGCGTGTATCTTGAAGGCCATGCGACTCTTGCTTTAGATCAAAAACTTGTATGTAACATTCGCGCGCGCTAGTAAGATCTACTGTGTGCGTGTGTGTGTGCGTGCGTCTGTGTGCATGTAACAAAACATAATAATAAGTATGCACTTAGCGGTTGAAGGGCGCACTAGAGGCTGAATTTGGCAATTGCGTTTAACTCCTAAAGGTGAACCCTAAAGGTCCTTCAATTTTTAAATGCAAAACATTTCTTAGCGAACTTTTGCGACTCGGAGCGTATCTATCTATCTATCTATCTATCTATCTATCTATCTATCTATCTATCTATCTATATAGCTTCTTACGTTTGGGTGCTTTCGTGTTTGCCTCCTTGGCGTGAACCAAAATTTGCACGAGAGGGTATGGTAGCTTGACAATTACGACGTGCTGGTCAAGACAAGAATAATGTCACAATAACGGCACGTACGTCTTCAAACACTTCCCAACAGACGACCTCACATACCCATGAGCGGGTACTTGCCGCTGGTATGCGGGTATGTGCCACAGGTGATTGACACTTAGTATCTACCCAGGAACAACCAGAACGCACATGGGCAGTTTCAACGTGCGAGCGTTAAGAAATACCCGACATCGGTGGTGCCGACGCGACGAATGCAACGAAAAAAATGTCAGGGTCCCAGCAGGAATCATGCCCAAGCGTTCTGCGTGACAACAAACCATTTTACCGCAGAGCTGTGAAAGGTGCCGTAACTATTTCTCACATAGACACTAATCTATGTGAAAACGTTGGCTGAATAAACAGTTGTTATGTGAAAGTGCATATACTTTTTTTTTTTTGCACTTCAAAAGAACGCAATCACAAGCATGTCATTGTCAGTCCGATTGCCCCAAAAGCGAAAACCTCGCGTCAAACTCACTGGTGTAGACTCCGATATTCCAGCCGCCAACATCATCTCACAGCTAAACATGCGCAATCCGAACCTGCATTTAGACCCGACCACATGCCGAGTGGCAGTATCGTACAAGGAGCGATCGGGCAACTTCACACATGTGCTCGAAGTGGATCCTTCCACCTGTCGCTCACTGCTTGCTCAGGAACGAGTTCTTCTCGGTTGGACAGCATGTAACGTGAGTGAGGACTTTCATGTGCCATTGTGCACATATTGTGCAACGTACGGCCATACAAGAAAGTCCTGTCCTGTCGCCAACGAACCTGACAAAGTGGTGTGTACGAAGTGCACGGGTACACATCTCGGCGAAGCATGCACTCTTAGAACAAACGATCCAGGAATTGTTTGCAACGAATGCCAAAAGGTCGCAAGACCTAGTTCTCATCCAACTGGACACGAAATGTGTCCTATATTACGAGAACGTGTCGCCCGCATGAGGGCCAGAACAGACTATGGATAATCCAGGAGGCGTGTACATCAAAGAAGGACGCAGCGGCCTCTATAACGTGCAGTGTTATTTACGATTTCCTGCATTAGTGCCCGCATCCTTTTCGACTCATTTATATGGATCACATGGAGGTCGCTGCTTTTGCCGCTATCCTTCTAATTACGGCAGTATTCATACACGAAATTACACCATATGACACACACTTACAAGTAACTACACATCCCACAAAATTACACGATATTTCTTTCCTCAAGATATTTGCTGGTTGCGCGGGTCACACTGCAATACAAGAAAAAAGGCTCCTTACAGCTTTTCGCATTTTTGTTTTAGGAAAGGCGTTGCGCTTGTTATTTAAAATTGATCAGAACTATCATGACTCACAGCAATAGCTTAAAATTTTTACAGGCTAATCTAGACCATACACGTGATGCCACAAAATTATTGATAGAACACATGACGCAACAACACTTCAATTTCGCCTTCGTGTGTGACCCGCACATCCGCGCAGGCACTGTTCAAGGCATACCACACACCATAACAAAGTTCCACGCACCAAACAATCCTCGCGTCATGCTTCTAGTGCACAACACTAATTTTGACTTTTTCCCTTTACACGTAACAGATTTGATTGTTGCAGTAAAGTGTGAAAGCCTTGACCAAACATTAATACTGATTGCTGTGTATGCACCGCCGCAAAGACCTATTGACCCAGTTCTGGATGAGTTGCAATGTGTAGTTTCATTGATTACAGATTGTACTGTCATCATAGCCGGAGATTTCAATTCTAAGCATAGAATGTGGGGGCCAGCTATAGGGGATGTTCGAGGCTCTCAAGTAGTCCAATTCGTGACGGCGAATGACTTAGTCATATTGAACAACCCCAACTCCCCTCCAACTTTCACAACTCCGTATGCAGATTCATGGATAGATTTAACCATGGTTTCGCATGACCTCACTCGCGATGCTTACCATTGGAAGGTTCTCCAAATTCCTACTCTCTCGGACCACAACTACATTGAATTCTCGTTCTCGCAAGCACATACCAGCAGTGCTAAACGATTGACTAATCTAGGAAGAACGAAAATTCTAACAAATTAAAGGACGATACTTGGTTCACAAAGATACTCGGCTGCAACATTGGGTCACCTGAAGCCCTAAACATGGTTATAGACAAGTTTTATGCGATATACTCTGCTTTAAGCCAACGTTACTCAAGACGCATAACATCGCGTAGTAATTTAGGTAATGGTTGGTGGACACCAGAATTGACTATTGAACGTAAGCGTGTTCGGGCTATGCGACGACGATACCAGCGAACAGCTGACCCCGTTCTTCGAGACATGTATCGCAAATTGTACGTTGATGCATTCTCAGCCTACAAGGACAAAATCAGGAAAGCAAAATCATCGTTTGATAAAGACATTTGTGACTTTCTCACTAAGAAATGTTTATATGGTGATGTTTTCAAAACCGCATTTCAAAAACACCACCAAGTAACTTTTCTTCCTCCTCTAGATTTACCTAACGGCACTCGCACAGCTTCTGTAATGGAGTCCGCCCGGCTACTACTCGATACATTGGTAGTAGTGGACAGCTGTTCTGAAGATAACATGCACCACACTATCATGCGTAACATTGCGGCTAGTCCTTACCCGTGGCATACTTTTGACCCTCCTTTTACAATATCTGAGATAGAGTGCGCGATGAAACAGGGTAACTCACACTCTGCCCCTGGACACGACGGATTAACCTACTCGTTCATTAAAGGATTATTTGAATACCATCCTCAATTTTTCTATTTTATCTTCAATACCGCCTTAAGAATCGGACACTTCCCACAGGCTTGGAGAAGAGGGAAAGTAATATTCATACCAAAGCCAGGACGTCCGCTCAATTCGCCTAATGCATATAGACCAATAGTTATGAACTCTGTATTCAGTAAAGTATTAGAAAGACTCTTAAATGCTCGTCTGTATTATTTCCTGCACAATAATAATCTTCTTCACAATAATCAATACGGTTTTACGCACAATAAAAGTGCTACTTTAGCACTATACACACTGCGAAGCAAATTGGCTGCATACAAGGCAGCCAAACTTCCTACCATACTCATATCTCTTGATTTGTAGGAGCATTCGATAGTGTTTGGCATCCTGCAGTCTTGAACTTTTTACGCAAGCACAGGTGTCCACAAAACTTGTACTTTCTACTCAAATCCTTTTTATCGAACCGCACTGTAACTTTTTCAACCAACGTTGCAGAAGAGACAGTTCGTACAACGATTGGCAGCCCGCAAGGATCCCCTATCAGTCCGCTACTGTGGAACATAGTAATATACAGCTTACTCAATCTTCCCGTGCCACCCGACGTACACATACAGGCGTACGCGGATGATACCATCATTGTTATCACAGATAAGTCAAGACTCCGATTACAAGCAAAGGCTGAGCATGTCCTGGCTTTGGTATCTGGTTGGGCACGAGAACAAAAAGTTACCGTAAGCGCCGAGAAGTCGTTCTTCGTGTTCTTTAATAACGGACACATGGGTACATCAAAACGCGGCCCATCTATCCGCATGGATGGCATTTTTCTCAAACACAAGAAAGAAATTAAGATTCTAGGCGTATTATTTGACCCCTCTTTAAATTTTCATGCCCACATTGACTATATTAAAGGAAAGGCTGAAGTGTCCACGTCCCGGCTCCTCGCATTTGTTAAATCGCACCGTTCATTAAAAAGTACACTCATTAGACGACTCTACCGTCAAGTGATATTGCCCTCTCTCACGTATGCATCTCCGGTATGGTGGCCTATGTTCCCATCAAAATTCATTAGGGCGCGAGTTTTATCAGTTCAGCGAACCGTCTTAATTTCCTTAACAGGTGCATTTTACACCACACGTACGTCATCCCTACAGATTCTCGCTAACGCGCCTCCGTTACCACTAGAGTTGGACAGACAATCTGCAGAATTTTCCTTATTTATACTCCGGAACGTAACTTATTATGGTGTAAAAACATTCAAACCGGCTGACATACTATATCCATGCAGTCCATGGGCTCATCACCCCAGTAAAAAATATAAATTTACTTTCACTAAACTCTCACCATTACAAGAAGCGGTTATTTTCAAAACAAAAGCCATTCACGTATACACTGACGGCTCATACACGTCCTACGCGGCGGGTGCGGCATATATTGCTTTGACAAAGGATGGAAAAATCATAACTGTTAGAAAATTTCAGATCCGCAACGCTTCAAGCGCATACGACACGGAATTAATAGCATTCCAAGAAGCCCTTCATTTCATTTTTACAAACAACTTTAACACGCCAGCCCACATTTACACAGACTGTCTATCGCTTCTAATGAAGCTTTCAAGTCTCACTGATAACGATGAAAGAATTCGGAACATTAAGCTGCTTCTTAACCATATAATCTCGTCAGGCAAAATTATAAAAATGTTTCATGTACCTGGCCATATGGGAATTTTGGGAAGTGAGCTAGCTGACGCTGCAGCTACATTAGGAGGGAAATCAGGCTTCGTGCGTTACGCCAAAATATCTATTCGGTCAGTACGAACTCAGTTTCATAAAATCTTGAATTCATATTGGCACACCCATTGGCAGACTGAGGGACCTGAGACAACGCTATTTCATTGGATCACAAGTCCGTACAAAATTCCTCAATGGTTCCCGCCTCCTAAAAACCTAACACACTTATTATCTGGTCACGGACACTTTCAGTATTATCTTCATCGATTCAATATAACTGCATCGGACAGGTGTATGTGCGGTGCACCTTGCTTGAACGAACAACACTACTTTAATGAATGCCCGAACACGCAACACATTGTGACCCATTTACGTGTGCCCAAAAGTGATACAACACTACCTGCGCATTATTATGGGCTATTGACCAATAGAAAATCTCGCGCGTATCTACTTCAGTTAGTGGCTGTCATGCGCAACTCTGTTTCTATGACATCCACATGACACGCATTAGCTACCAACACTTTATCAGGACGTCGCTTCATACTCCGAATCACCTCCCTATCACAACTTTTGCGTGAGTGCTCTCGATTACAGTCGCAGTTATGCCAACAAAGGTGGGGGAAAACCTCGGCGACTTATAACGATAGCATCACTGCTCCATTTTCCCTAAGTACTCGAACCATAGGATTCGCAACGCTTGCGCAAGTACCTAATCCCGCCCCCCCCCCTTTTTTTTTTAAAAAAAAAGCTTGTTACTATTGCGAATGGCGCCTTGTCTAAGTTCGCAGCGGCAAACAGGCTGCCCAAGGTTCCCTGCTGCATCGCTGGTTGGAACGACAGCCCGACGTGCCTGGCTACATGACTCCTGGTGAAGAAATGGGCTTCGACATCACAGAGGCCACTGCTACCATCCTCATCAACGTTTACTCATCCTCAAGACCACTGGCTCGCATCCCACTTCGTTGTCTGTTTTTGGACTTTCTGCACTCAACGACAATGCATTTAAAATAAACACACACACACACACGCAACACACACACACACGCACACACACACACACACACACCGAACTCCAAAAACTCAAGTGGGGGAAATACACTGCTGCTGCATATCGACCTGCTCATTCCTGAGAAGCTAACTAGTTATTACAGTTTCATGCTGCACTCACTAGGTTTTACCCATGTTATTTTTTTAACTAATTGGCTTTTTCAAATAAAAATAAAAATTTGGGAAGTTTCCCCTCTTCATTTATGTTAGATTGGCTTGAGCCCGTTATACCTCCTGGTGGTACGGGCTACCCCCTTTTTACTTTTAGTTATTTTTACATATAGGGGGCGGAAAAAGCACACACACACACACACGCACACACACACATACATACACACACACATATATATATATATATATATATATATATATATATGAAAAACGAATCCTTAAGTATACACTTCTTTCCCTTATTCATTAACGAGGGTCTCGTACTGACAGACTTGGTACCGTTAGGTTGTATACGAGAACTATTGGCCAGTTTCCAGCTCGTAATAGGTTCACGTGCTACTCGACGCCAAACAGTCTCATAAAGAGTGTGTCACACTCGCCTCCATGGCTACAGGTGGCGCTGACTGACACTCCAACGTTTATATTCACATATAAACCCAATAAAGTGGTTGGAGGGATAGCTGCCGTGGTAGCCCAGGGGTTGAGCATCGAACGCGTGATTCGAAGGTGGCAAGTTCAGTTCCTGCCCAGGACAAGTTATCTTTTCACCCACTTTTCTTTCTTCATTTTACATTACAATTCTGTCTAATAGGTTTCCCTATACATTCCATGGCAATATTGTCTTGTAGATCTCAATAAGATTGTGTCAAAACATGGAAAAAACGAGCCCTTAAGTATACACTTCTTCCCCTTATCCATTTACGATAGTCTCGTACTGATAGACTTGGTCTTGTTAGGTTGTATACGAGAGACTATTGGTCAGCTGTCAGCTTCTAATAGGTTCGCGTGCTACATGACGCAAAACAGGCTCATAAAAAGTGTGCTACACTCGCCTTCATGGCAACAGGTGGCACTGATTGGCACTCACACGTTTAAATTCACATATAAACCCACTATAGTGGCTGGGGGGACGGCCGCCAGCTGTTTCCACCATCGACCTTGTTGTAAAAAGCAAGGCTTCGTACGTCTCGTTTGTGAAGCCAGCACTCACTTATCCGATAGAACTTTGTATTTTTTCCGCATATGAGTGAAACTCAACCTTCAGCCCCAGCAGGCGATTGTCTTCGCTCCTGATACTGGGAGCTTTGTGGCCGCTTGCATTTGATGAAGTGTCCTGAACGTCAAGCCATTTCTTCATCAACTTCAAGAAAAAACAGTTGAACTTGCTCCCTTGAAGTTTCTGGCAGCACCCGCGAACTTTTGCGGAAGGTGCTTTGCGGCTGCAGAAACTTGAGGGGTGAAAACTTGAACTGCTCGCAGCATATTAATTTTTTTCCATATTGAAAGGGTATACAAGTCTCTCCGTTAAATTTTGAGTCAGCTTCACAATCTTGTGTTTTTGATGCTCTTAGAATTTCTGCACAAACACGCCACTCATCACTTCTGTGCCATCTGTAAGTTCACGTTCGAGGAACTGGTTTCCAACGTTTTTGAGCGCGTGGCACTGCTCAAAACTCAGAAGGATAACGTGGTTGGCGTCGAGTGGCTGATCTACAATTGTGTTGAGATTGCCAATACCCATGTGCTTAAACATAGTCACGTTTGCAGAATAATTGTCCGGACTAATGCGAATGGTGATAAAGCCACATAATTCCACGGCAGCAATGACCTCTTTCATTCTAGCAAAGAGGTCTCTACCACTGAGTTGCTTCGCGAAGTAGTACGAGCATGGAATCTTATACTGACTGGTGGTACCATGCAGCACAAAGAAGAGGACTCTTTGCAAGGGCTTCTTTCACACTATTCGCCACGTGACTCTATGGATTGTCCTTGAAGCCAAAAACTGCATCAGCCTTTCTATCATAGATGCACTTGTGTTTTATGCTAGCTTCATCTAGTAATAATGAAGCCATATGTTGTTTGCTGCTGAGTAGCGAGGCCTCGTGATCCAGACGGTCCTTCACAGCATTGCTCATACCCGATGATGTTGGGTTTGGACCTATATATCTCTGAAGAGTGCTCTTTGCTGGCAGTGTCAGAATCCCCGAATTGCGAGCGCGATTGTAGTCTTTCAGAAACAGAAAGTGCTTTATCACACACTCCCTAACAACTTCGTGTGGGTACGCTGAATGCTTATCTCCCTAACATTCTATTAGGTGCAAAGGAAACATGGCATTTTTCTCTCTTTTCTGTGATTTTTTAACACAGGCGTGCTGCTTGCTTTAGCGATAATATGCGGATGCCTTTTCCTTATCTTTCAACAACTGCTGCACTTTCCCACATTCCGAATGATCGTTCGACACTTGGGAGCGCAATCTTCTTATTGTATCCAGGTATCGACCCACGCGATGAGTATTGCTGTTCATTGTTTGCGTACAAAGAAAGTCTCACTAGCGGGAAGAGAATTTGGCACCAACCTGCTTGTGAAGCTACAAGAGAATTGAAAAATAAGCTGTTTACTTGTCACAAAGTTGGAATGTCAGTTTCACTTCCTAAATATGTTCTTCCTCGAACTCGAAGTTAAGCGCACAAATTATTTGCACTAGAAATTTTACTTCGAAAGCAAGCGGCTTGCAAGCGTAAGCAGCTGCATTCTTCCCATTATTCATGATTGTTGCTTGCTGAACGATTGAACCTAAAGAGGTCGGCGTCTCCAAAATTAATGTTCACAGATGGTGTTAACACCTTCACAATGCACGCTGCTCCTCCAGGGCATGCCGTCCGAAGGAGTTATTCAGCAGCAAAAGTTCACTTTTTACTTATATTTTTAACTATTAGAGATACAAGCCACGTATACGTGTTTCAAAGAGCTGTCAAACAGCAGACTGCAGTTTCTAGCCCTTAAACCACTACAGATGTATTTGTAAAAAAAAGAAATATAATATGGCTAGCAAAGGTAACGTGTTCTCGTCCTTTCTGTAAGCGACCTTTGCTTGCGGCTTCGTGTCTAACGAGAGCAAGTGCCAAAGGTGTTTGGTGTTCGCCGCTTGCAGAACAGATGCAGTGTTGTTTATCTCTCTATCTCTCTATTATCGTTGCCAATGCTTATGCATTATGTATTATGCCTCGTTAGCCAATTTTCTGCATTATTTGCTGAGCTTCAGCTTATAGTTTAGACGAGCACATGAACGCCTAAATTATTCGTCGAGCTGTCTGAGAACATTAGATTATTTAAAGAAGAGATGACCCCTCTACGCTCCACTTCTTGGGTAATCCCCTTACCCCTCATTGTCAAGAACCGTTTCCTCCACGGTTTCACACCGACTATCGTTCTTGTGCCGTTTGCGCGGCGCATAAGATGCAATAGCAGGGTCGCTGCGCCACTACCGCCGACGGGTGCCAAAACACACTCAGAAACTCTCCCATTGTATTTGTTACGGTTGAGGAGGCCGTAAGAAAACAATCGTGTGCACGTGCAGTCTAGCCGGGTCGTGGGTGGGATAAGTTAGTTCACAACGCCACCACTACCCTTATTTTCGTTGCACTGTCAAGAGTACAGTTTCCCTTTTCTGACTGGTCGTGTACAGGTGTTCTGTGGAATCTCTTGATCTTTTTCGTCTTTTACGCTGGCTTCTATAGCCTTCGAATGGCGCCCGGGATTGTCGACGCCGTTAAAATTCGGAGGCGTGATCGTATTTGAGCACTCGCTTGTGATTATATATATATATATATATATATATATATATATATATATATATATATATATATATATATATATATATATATCCAACATCCGACACACAATATCTACAATATTGCAGTT
>WOVY01008696.1:0-21550 GCA_013436015.1 Rhipicephalus annulatus | reverse complement strand
ATGTTTTACGCTGAAGTGTCAATTCCTTCTTTGGCGTGTTTTCAAAAGACGTTTCCTGAGCGCTTACATAAGCACATGTGACCCCTCTGCTCTCAACTAAAGAGGAAAATGATATGCATGTGCAAGTCCGGTTTTGCTGCGTCTAGTTGCTATGCAATGCATGGAAAGACCCGGTTTTGCTGCGCCTACTCACTAGGCACTGTGTTCTGGCACTACCACCAGATCTCGTAAACTGCATTGCCGGTTGCCTATAAGTGATACTTTGGGTTTCATGTCGCACGCCATTCCAGAGCGCAGTACACTTAACACACAGGAAATTTTGTTCACTGCAAAAGTGTACTGAAAGAATGAGCCCATTAACAGAATATGTAGCAGAAAAACAAATATTCTGGCTTAGTACACATAATGGCCCATTTTCCGCCAAGTTTTCTTGAGGGTCGTATCCTCTGTGGCGAGAGGCGCTGCGACGTGAGACGGCGTCGAAGGTGGTCGACAGGGCTGTGCCTAATCTCGCAATTTTATTCCTCAGAGTCGAAGCTCAGTAGCGGCTGCTGCCGGCGTCCGACCCACCAGACGCATGGACCCGTTCAGTTTTCGCCCAGCTCGAGCTAGACATCAACTGCCAAAGGGGCGTGGCGCAGTCGTCAAGAAATTGTGTTGACGATGATGACACTATGTCTTATAGCTCCGCATCTTCAACTTTGATAGATGAAAGCTGTTGCTTCAGCTTTCATCTAAAATCAATTTTAAGTAACTACTGCCTGCTGTATCCTAGACAACCCTGGAACTTTTCGTTGGAGTAGAGGGAAAAAGCAATATAACGCACAAGAAATCACCTGCACGTCCTCCGGTTTCCACGTTCATTTATTTACTGGCTCCCTTTCAGAAGCTCTCAAACATATCCCTTTCATCTCGGCGCGACAAAACTATTGCCACTCTGGCCATAGATGCTCAGTAAATAAATTATCTTTTCTTTTTGTTTGTTTGTGTCCTTACTTGCCCGAACAGGCTACTCAACAATTGACCACATTCATACTATCAACCAGGTAATAGAGAAATCCTCAGAGTATAACCAACCACTATACATAGCCTTCACAGATTACGAGAAGGCGTTTGATTCAGTAGAAATATCAGCCGTCATGCAGACACTGCGGAATCAGGGCGTAGATGAAGTATATATAAACATTCTGGAAGAAATCAACGGGGGATCAACTGCTACCATAGTGCTTCATAAAGAAAGCAAGAGAATACCAATCAAGAAGGGTGTAAGGCAGGGGGACACTATCTCCCCAATGCTATTACCGCGTGCTTACAGGAGGTTTTCAAAGCCTAGAATGGGAGCAGTTAGGGATAAGAGTTAACGGAGAATACCTTAGTAACCTGAGCTTCGTCGATGACATTGCATTGCAGAGTAACTCAGGGGACGAATTGCAACTCATGATTACGGAGTTGAACAGGGAGAGCAGAAAGGTAGGTCTTAAAATTAATCTGCAGGAAACGAAAGTAATGTACAACAACATCGGAAAGGAGCAGCGCTTCGAGATAGGTAATAGTGCACTTGAAGTTGTAAAAGGACTATGTCTACTTAGGGCAGGTAATAACCGCAGAACCAAACCACGAGATTGAAGTAACTAGAAGAATAAGAATGAGGTGGAGCACATTCGGCAAGCACTCTCAAATTATGACAGGTAGACTGCCACTATTCCTCAAGAGAAAGGTATAGAACAGCTGTATCATGCTAGTACTTAGCTACGGAGCAGAAACCTGGAGACTTACAAGAGGGTTCAGCTTAAATTGAGGACGACGCAGCGAGCAATGGAAAGAAAAATGGTAGGTGTAACCTTAAGAGACAATAAGAGAGCACAGTGGATTAGGGGACAAACGGAGTTGAGGATATCATAGTTGAAATAAAGAAGAGGAGATGAACGTGGGCCGGGCTTGTTGCGCGTAGACAGGATAAGCGCTGGCCATTAAGGATAAATAACTGGATTCCCAGAGAAGGCAAGTGGGTTAGGGGAGACAGAAGGTTGGGTGGGCAGATGAGATTAAGAAGTTTGCGGGTATAAATTGGCAGCAGCAAGCACAGGACCGGGTTGACTGGCGGAACATGGGAGAGGCCTTTGTCCTGCAGTGGACGTAGTCAGGCTGATGATGATGATGACTTTGCCCTTTGAAAACACTACACTGTGAGTGCACTGTCTTGCATTTAACACTGTTTTCCGATATGTGCTCCAGAGGGCACCTTAACTCTGAAATAGCACTGACACGCCTAAGAAAAAAGAGGCTAGAAAAGCTTATTTAAAATGGTGTGTGTGGGTGTTTTTTTTTTCGTTCGACGTTTTGCTGTTGAATGCATTCCGTAGAAAGTTCAAGCGCATCTGATTTCGATAAGGTGTACATCATTAACCTTGTCAGAGCCTTGTTCTAGATGCCTCTGGTCGCATCTGATGCTGGAGCGTCCTAAAGCCATGTACTCCGCATTGGGCAATGACAGAAACAATGCGCCACACCACCACCACCAACAACAAAAAACAGCTATTGAATGTGGTGACATGGAGAATGCACACATCATACGTGTACTTTTCAACAGTGACGCTACACACAGTGCGTATTCAAGTAACGAGGGCAAAATTTGATTTATATTTTGGTCTGTTCAAATCTTCACGTAGCATATTTTGGTCTTGCTGATGATGTTGCAGAGGTTGCTGACGTGGCAATCCCTTCCTAACAAGGATTTATTTTTTTCGATAATTGATTGAGTATTCGGCATGTGCCTAGTTAAGGCGTCCCGGGCAGTGTCCCAGAATTTCCAAAGCTGTTTGCGGCTTTTGAGACGCCGGTCACAAGGCTAATGTTACAATTTAATGACGAAGAATGAGCACATACGAGGCGTTTTTATTTACAGAAGGTTCTTGAACCGCTATTTTAGGGAAGGCGTTTTTAAAAAGTGTCCGTCATCCAACCATGCGAACACGAATGCCAGCGAAGGTGAATCAAACGCCATTCAAGCTGAGGGTGTGGTATGCTTAGTGTTAGTGGAAAGCGACGATATGGTAATATCCGCGCAATACAACCAACAAGTTCGCCTAGCCTTTAGAGATTTCGAAAAGGCGTTGAACTCAGTCGAGGCATCAGGAGTTATGCAGGCGCTGCGGAATAAGTGATCGACAAACCTTACCTAAACATACTCGATAAAATGTTGAGCGGATCAACAACCATCAGAGTCCTACATATTAAAAGGGTCAATTGACCCCTAAAGAAGGGTGTTAGGCAGAGGAAAATTCTCTCCAACACGTGTTCAGGGAGTTTTCAGGGCCCTAGATTGGGAAGAGTTAGGTGTAAGAGTTCACGGAGATTACCTTAGTAACGTGCGATCCGTCGATGGCATCGCTTTGAAGGGTAACTTGCGGGAGAAATTACAGCTCATCCATACTGAACTGGATACGCAGAGCAGAAACGTTCGGTCTTAGATTATACGCATAAAACTGAAGTAATCAGCAACAGTCATGGCAGAAAAGATCACTTTGCGATAAGTGAAGAAACGCAGGAACAATCAGAAATTCAGGGAGTACTGCGAGAGCAGAGGAACTGTGTTACCTAAAATTCTTTAACTTCGTGGGAGAGTAGTGAAGAGTTGGCCGCGGTACATACTCTTTCCTTGAAGCCAGAGTAGAAGAGAGTGCGAACTATTGCTACTCAGATGAAGTTCCTTATATATGCTCCTCTTGTGACGATGAGGCGTGATTGAGGTCTGGCACTCCGTCCTCGGTGGCAGAGCACACAATCTAGGACTTCCATTTTAGAAACGCAACCGCAAAGCATTATAACTGTCTCATAACCATACGTCTCTGAGCATAGACGCCCCGGATGTAACTTTAAGGCGTCAAGGCAAAAGTATCACCTAAAGTTAAAACAAAAGCATGGTTATGTGATTATGAACGTTTTGTTCCCGAAGCGCCAACAGCAACACATTCAAAGCGAGCCACAGTAGCAACAGCTGACGCGTCACCAGAAGTTCGTTTATTGGACAAGAAAGTGCCATTACAGTAAGGTACCACTAGAGCTCAAAACACACAGGTGAAACATTGTTTTAAAAAAAGATTAAAAATTGTTAGTTCCCACGATTAGTAGGAATCGATATGCGAATCACAAATGAAAAAGGTAGATACGTCAGTTTCAAATCAGCCCAACGTTACGAGGTGGAGTTAATTATGCCGCATATGACTTCCGTGTCATGATTATCATGTTTGGGTTTGTCATTTATCTTCGTCATCGACTGGCATCACGTGATACCAAATTTAGTATATGTTGAGCTAGTGAAATTGGCCGCGAGCACGCTATGAGCGTGGCATGTTCTCATGTTCCTGCACGACACCTGTGTCAGGATTATCATGTTTGTGCCAGTCATAAGCTTTCGTAATTCATTGACGCCACGTTACACCAAGCCTGGTATACGTGGAGCAAGCCAAACAGCCGCGAACGCATCGTGAAGAGCCCACTATACTCCAACGTAACGCTGACGCGCGCGCATGCTGGGCACAGTGACGCTATGTTAGCGAAACTTGAGCAGGTCCGACCGACGCAACCAGCGTACGTCGGCGCGACCCAACCGACACCGGAGCAAAAGGCGACATGCTGAATTTCGCGCCGACGCGATACCCAGACAGCACTTCGTCTGCCACTTTTCGTGACGGAGTTATGCCGCACGCGCTATAACGTGCATGCGTTAAAGCAATGCAGTGCGGCGCGCGCCAACGAGTATATGGAAACACCGGCGGCTGGCATGGCCAGCCACCGGTTTTTTTTCGACGCCGTCACGCCACGCCAGCGTGACGTGACGGCGTGATTGTGAACGGCGTGAAGGGCGCGACGAACGGCGTAAGCGTTCACTTCATCGCGTCACGCCAGCGTGACGCGACCAAATGAAGGCCGGCGAGCACACGCACCGCGTCATGTATTGGCACCTTTACTGTGGAATGTAGTCATGTTCTCACATGACGCACATATCATGATTATCATGTTTGCACCAGTCGCATGTCTTCGTCGTTTATTGTCATCACTTAATACCAAATTTGGCAAATGTGAAGCTATAGCGAAACGGCCGCGAGCGCATCATGAGTGTGGCATGTAGTCATGTTGTTACATGAACACGCATGTCATGATGATCATGTTTGGATGTGTCATTTACCTGTGTCGTCCATTCGCGTCTCGTAATGCTGAGTTTGGTTCATATAAAGCTAGCGAAATGGCCACGAGCGCATCATGAGTGTAGCATGTAGTCATGTTCTTACATCACATGCATCTCATGTTTATCATGTTCGCACCAGTATCATACTTTCGTCATCCATTCACGTCCCGTAATACCAAATTTAATATAGGTGAAGCTAGCGAAACGGCTACCAGCGCATCATGAGGGTGGTATGTAGTCAAGTTGTCACCTGACACACATATCATGATTATCAAGTATGCACCAGTCACATTTTCGTCATTCATTCACGTTCTGTAATACCAAATTTGGTATACGGGATGCTAGCGAAATGGCCCCGAGCACATCATGAGCGTGGCATGTAGTATTGTCGTTACATATCACGCATGTCATTATTTTCATGTTAGGGTTTGTCGCCTGTGTAACGCCATGTCTTCGTGTCATCTCGTACCAGTTTTCCAATATGTCATGCGAACGAAACCACCACATGAGCTGCAGGACCATCGCATGTATATCATGGCACTCATGACATACTTCTCATGATTTTCATGTTATGACTTGTGAAATATGTTCTTCATACAGTCACATTATGCCATACCAAGTTTGGTATTGACACCAATTTCTAAACGGCTAGGAGAGCTAACTGTAGTAGGCAGCTAGACAGACAGGAACAGACAGACAGACAGACAGACAGACAGAACAGACAGACAGACAGACAGACAGACAGACAGACAGATTGAGGCGTCCCCCGCTACGCCACCGATTACCATAGAGAGGGAAGATCACTCAACCACTTTGTTCTATCCGGTTCCCTCTTGGTTATGTGTCTCAACACTTCCCACATACAAGGATTCGTGCTGGGGCCGGGAAGTAAGAGGCGCTACGACCTGTTCCTGTTTACTGATTATTAAATTAATACTAACTGCAAACGTCGTATACCCGCGTACATCGACCACTACACATAAATTATAACACATGATTTACACACTCGCGACGTGCGACGCAGGACACATAAGGGAAATAATTTTGACAATACTATGGTGCGACGATACAAAGTAAACACACGACAACACAAATGGTTAAGTCATTAATTATTAAAAACCGCGCAATGTCTCAATATGCCCCATCCCTTCCCGCAAAGCTCGTTTAAGTAAGGGAGGTGAAGTTCATCTCCCAAAATGCCCATGTAGCCGGGGCCTCGGAGTTGGCTGCTCGAGTCGGAGGCCAAGGTTGGTTCTTGGCGTCGAGGTCTGGTCTGTCCAATTCGTCAGCGTCTTTATCGTCTTCGTCATCGTTGCTTACGTCGTGCCTCTCAGTGATTTCCACCATAGCCCTCTTTCGTAACGCCCTATTCACTCGCCTCCTATCCCTAACCTTCATTCCTCATCGTACCGTCCTTGCCCCAGTCATCATCTCATGGCCTCTCATCGCTATCTCTTCGCACCGTTATCTTCCTTTTCCGTTCCGTCTCTCTACCATCTCGAGCTCATCGCATCGTATCTCTCCGACCCTTCTTTTCGTCTCGTAGTCCCTTTTTGTAGGACCCGACTCCGCCCCTCCGTGGCACCTAACCAATTGCCACTGTTGACACGACGCATTTCTTTGTCAGTGGGAGTGTGTCGTCCTTGACGGCCGCCCCCGCGGCCCACACCAGTAGAAAACCCTCTCCCAAACAAAGCCGAGCAAGTAACAATGTACAAACTCAAGGCTCAGAGAGAGAGATGGGCGAGCTGTCCCAAGACACTTTAATTACGGGCGAAACAATGGTCCCGATGCTTCCGACAAAGTCCGTCGTCTATAATTGCCAACGTCCGGAGTTTGCAGTGTTGTCTCGAAAAGTGGTGATAACAGTAGAAATAATTCTTCCAAGTACTTCACTCCGGAATGCCCATTCGTTACACCGAAGGTTTTCTTTTCTTTTTTTTTACGCGTAGGTTTAAGAAACGAGCGTAAACATCTTGGAAGGACCGGGGTTCAGTTCGTGTTGGCGGGGACGTAACAATCCCTTCATCTTGCAGAAGAATTTTCCCAGCGGGGAAATTCAAACACGAAAAATGCGGGCGCATAGCGCCTTCGGATTGCGCAGCGAAATTGAGACAATGCGGCAGTCTAAGAAATACAGTATGCGAACACAGCCCACTTGTGATTCAGCCTAAGCGGCAGCGCGTTGCTGCGGGGAACCAATCTGTGATTGTCGCTGAATTATCACCCACCACGAAGCAGTTTGATTCCTTGTTTCTACCGCGCACAGCACACTTGAAACCTTCAGAATCACCGCAGAAACTCGTGGAGGACGCGTGGACAAAACGCACACTGGTCACAGCTGCTCGTCGGAGAGTTTGGCACGCAGCGTTCAGTCATGTGTGCGAAAGGTTCATTACCATGCGAGCACATCACACACTTCGCCTGCAGTGTCCACTCTCGGCACAACCGAACAGAGGATACACACATTTCAATTCGCTTTCATTTCACACATGGGCAAAATTTCAAAATCTTATCGAACATCTCAAACCAGACGAAAAGCTAGATGGCGGGAGGACATAGGTCATACAGGCAGCAATACTGAATTACTCTCGCGTACCATCTCCTGCCTGGTCTCATTTGAAAACCCAATCAACAAATAAAACAAGTGTACAAGCCAAAGCAAACAAAATAAAATACTGATGCTTCGACACAAGGTCTCCACTAAAGTAACATGCACAATGACCGAGTAGAAATTTTAGAACATAAATTGGCATACAACATTGCTGACTCTTATGACCCTAGTTGATCCCCGAGCGCTCAGCGTCTACCTGTATGCAGACTTCTTCCCCGACTCCGAGTTCCGGACCTTCGTTAGATGGTCCGAACTTCAACTACTCGACTCAGTCGCGGAGTGGGGCATATGCGAAGCTATCTTATAAGACCACCGCTGCGCTAGCCCGGGTTTGGTGCGGTGTACATCGAGTGTGCTGCACTTCCCTTCCGGCTCCACAAAACTACCCCGTTGCGATCTAGGCATTCCTCAATCTCATCTGCTCTTTCTAACGTTCAGTCTACCACCGTCTCGACCAAGAGTTCGACAACTGCATCCTCAGAAAACCCATTTTCGTCCAACTCTATATCCGCTACTCTTACTGGTAATTCCTCATCGTCTCTTGGGACATTCGAGGTAGAAACCGCAGCTAAACCGTCTGTATCCGCTCCCGCAAACTCGACAGTTTTTGTTTCACCTAGTGGCACCGGCGTGCCAGCGTTCCTCCCAAACACACACTTGCTCAATGGCGGAACATCGTCCTCAATCACGGAAATTACATTAACCACATCCCCGCACGGTGTGCCGCGACTCGTTTTTATGAAGCTTGTTTCCTCGCGGATATTTACGATCGCGAATGACCTCTGCGCGTCACCGTCGTGAGGAAGAGTTGCGTCTAGAATTCCAGATTCGAATTTTGTCGCCATCTCCTTGTCTTTGTGAATGCGGCTGCCACCCGTCGAATTCCACTTTCGTCGCCGGTATCGGAGGCATTCTCACCAAAAGTGGCCAAACCTGCCATGGTTTATAGCACCCGCGGGGATAAGGGAGCTGCCTCGGGAATTCCTGCCAATTTTGTTTCACCTTTTGCGTACTGCGAAGCTCTCCGCCAATTTTTCGAGGTGTTCAAGGCGGCTATGCATCTCATGAATATCCGTGTTTTTCTTCTAGGTATCGAACAGGTAATGTATGCCTCCACGACATTTTTTTCATTTTGTTCCTCCTTGACCGCTATGGCAATGGCCTCGTCAAATGTTTTTGGATCCCGAGAAAGAACAAATGTGCGGACCGGATCCCTTAGGCCTAATAAAAATTGCGATAGTAATTGTTCGGCTAGAATTTCACGGGCAGCAGTGAAGCTTTCACCGGATCTTGAATATCCGAGCTCGCCAGAGTGGCGGTCCCAAGGATGCGCAAGCGACTCGCAAATGCCCGCAACTCCTCATCTGCCCTTCTGTCTCGCGTGTAAAAACCGCTCCGTTTTAAGGATAAGTGGCTCCGCATCAAACCTCTTGAGGGCCAAATATTGAACTCAGAAAATTTGAGGCCGCAGCGAGCCCATCATCCGACCCACGCAAAATCGTGAGCAGCACCTATCATGTTGCATCGTTCTATGCAGACCAGCTAATTATCCCGCCATCCACCCAAGCGACCAACCTGCTCCAAAATTTTCAAGAAAACCACAATATGCGGACCCGTATCACCTCCCGTAAACGATGGAACCATGCCCGCTAACATTAACGCACTCATTTCTAGTGGGTCGTCTCTGTCAGTCATCTTGGTAGCCTGTTCGTTCATTTTGCCGGCTCTCCTTCCCTAGTACGAGGGTGAAATCTCGCACCGTTGCCCCAGCAGTAATCCCACCGCTGTCACCACTTGAGACGTCCCCCGCTACGCCACCAATTACCAAAAGAGAGGGAAGATCACTCAACCACTTTGTCTATCCGGTTCCCTCTTGGTTATGTGTCTCAACAGTTCCCACATACAGGGATTCGTGCTGGGGCCGGGAAGTAAGAGCCGCTACGACCTGTTCCTTTTACTGATTCATTACCATTAATACTAACTGCAAACATCGTATACCCGCGTACATCAACCACTACACAAAATTATAGCACATGATTTCACACTCGCGACGTGCGACGCAGGATACATAAGGGAAATAATTTTGACAATACAATGGTGCGACGCCACAAAGTAAACACACGACGACGCAAATGGTGAAGTCATTAATTAATAAAACAACTGGGGAATGTCTCAATATGCCGCATCCCTTCCCGCAAAGCTCGTTTAAGTAAGGGAGGTGAAGTTCATCTCACAAAATGTCCATGTAGTCGGGGCCTCGGAGTTGGCTGCTCGAGTCGGAGCCCAAGGTTGGTTCTTGGCGTCAAGGTCTGATCTGTCCAATTCGTCAGCGTCTTCATCGTCTTCGTCATCGTCGCTTACGCTCGTGCCTCTCAATGATTTCCATCTCAGCCCTCTTTCGTAACGCCCAATTCACTCGCCCCTTACCCTAACTTTCATTCCTCATCGTACCGTCCTTGCCCCAGTCATTATCTCATCGCCTCTCATCGCTATCTCTTCACACCGTTATCTTCCTTTTCCATTCCGTCTCTCTACCATCTCGAGCTCATCGCATCGTATCTCTCCGACCCTTCTTTTCGTCTCGTAGTCCCTTTTTGTAGGACCCGACTACACCCCTCCGTGGCACCTAACCAATTGCCACTGTTGACACGACGCATTTCTTTGTCAGTGGGGAGTGTGTCGTCCTCGACGGCCCGCCCTCGCGGCCCACACCAGTAGAAAAACCCTCTCCCAAACAAAACCGAGCAAGTAAAAATGTACAAACTCAAGCCTTAGAGAGAGAGATTGGTGAGCTGTCCCAAGACACTTTGATTACGGTGCGAACAATAGTCCCGATGCTTCCGACAAAGAGCGTCGTCTATAATCGCCAACGTCCAGAGTTTGCAGTGTTGTGCCGAAAAGTTTTCGGCCGAACCAAATGCCCCGGTATCTGGTACTTGATAAGCCGATGTCCCAGAACGACTCTCGACGCCTCCATGCAGCTCGGTGTCTTCCACGAAAGTCTCCGTAGCCACCGCTTCTTCGTCATTTAATGCCGCGGGTGGCCATCCGCGCAGAACGCAGTATTGAGCCCTGGGAGCCACGGAGGCTGACTAAAAGTCAGACTGGACCCGGCACAGGCGCAGCGGCAGGGTCGCATTCCCCGAACCAACAAAAGTGCTCCGCTGCTCCCCCATGCCACAATCTGAAGGGTGCGCGTGGATTGCCTTCACCATACACTGCCACACTGTCTGTAGACGACAAGGCGCCGCCCGGTCCTCGTGTTTGCGCGGGGGGGGGCGATAACAGTAGAAATAATTCTTCCAAGTACTCCACTCCGGAATGCCCATTCGTTACACCGAAGGTTTTCTTTTCCTTTTTCATGCGTGGGTTTAAGAAATGGGCGTAAACATCTTGGGAAGGACCGGGGTTCAGTCCGTGTTTGCTGTGACGTCACAGATAGATAGATAGATAGATAGATAGATAGATACGCTCGAAGTCGCCGAAGTTCGCTAAGAATTGCTTCACTAAGAAATGCTTCCTCAGAATCGCGTATTAATTAAGGCAGAAGCAACGATGATATGTGTGATGGACGCTGCCGGTATGCTATAGGCCTACATTCACTGGGAGCAGTACTCGTACGGGACACATTTAGCTGGATCGACCTCCCCGCAGGTGGCACGCGAAGGTTGATGTCTGAGCATTCCACAAGCCTCTAATTGTTGCATCAAAATGCAGACGAGGTAAGCAAGCTATAAAGATTGCTAGAGATGCGTTTGAGTTGTGGTTTTCGACCGACGTCGGGCTATCTATCCGCGTATTGCCGCGGCGTCGCCAAAGCAGATTGTACGCTGCATCGTAACAATTGTAGACTCTTTTTTGGCCATAACTACTGACAGATCGTCCCAAATTTGTTTGTACGCGCCTAGCTAAAACTTCTAGCTTTGGACAAAGCGGCTTTAACCGCCGCTAGTTCATGCCACTGCAGCCCAAGCTTGCTAAACCTTTCTAAAGCCAAGGAGGTTATGCCCAGCGAGTTAACGTGGCAACTTTTTGTAATGAGATAGTGCTCAAAGCGCGTCTTTCAGCTGAATGAATGCATGAAGGAACTTTTTTGTAAAGTCTGACAGTTTTCACTGGTCGAGCTGGGGGAAAAGGGGATTATTCTCTGTCCCTTCCCACCTTCCGTCGATTATGAAAGTAGTTTATTTAAGAGGCATCAAATTCAAGGCACAGTTTATTGCAGAATAATTCACTAATACTTGTCTTTGTAGGTGAGTTCATCAGAAAAAAATTATCTTTTCATTTATGAACGACGCGCGCAGATTTCCTCTTCAATTCAAAAGAGTGCGCGTGTGCCGCTACTCTAGTCTGGCCGTGGAGGGACAACCTACTACTACTACTACTGCATACATCGGGAACGCACGACCCAAGCCTTAAGGAGCTTCTCCCCTGAAAAAAGTCACACCTCTGCCACAAAGACGAAGCAATGAACGTGATCACGCGCAGATTGAAAGCGAAATCACGCGCAGATTGGCAATCAGATCGATACGTGCTCTGTGTTTCTCACGCAAAAATGACGTACCGAACAAACTCAATGGTATAAATGAACGTGAATAATCGTCTCAGTTGTTACTTAGCTTTGTCTGAAAAGCATGCCTTTTTCGCAAACGCATACTGTACAACGATTGCAGCGACCTTTGTGCACCCGGTATCTACAACAGAATCGTTCAGTGAAAGCCCAACGCGAGCCAAGACGTACAATTCTCTCCACCACGAGATAAGGACGCGCGCGCGCGAGTGAGCATCGACCCCCCTCTTGCCCGCGGGATAAACCACGCGTGGGAGATGAGAGCACGCACCGAGGCGTCGTAACGATTTGCGCCGTCTTGCTGGTAATGATGAACACACGATAGTTGCTCCACATACCCGTCAATATATATATATATATATATATATGTGACGCTTCACAAGTGAATGTGGGCAAGGAAGATGAGGAAGACGAAGGGTCAGAATAAACTGGTGTTCTGACTGACGCCATGTCTCATCCGTTACACTAAGTCGACAGGATCTACCGCAGCAACATCATGAGCCCACCAAAGAAGATGATCAGCCTGCCGAAATACACCGGAGCTGAAGACGACGTCCCTGTTGACAAGTGGTTGCACCTCTTCGAAACGAAGGCGAGCCACGTCAGCTGGTCCGAACGAGATCGCATCGACTGCATCAGCGAGTACCTGGAAGGTGAGGCATTCCGCTGGTACCTCACCGAGATTTTCGACACAGAAGATACGTGGGAAGGCATCAAAACAAGCATGATATCACGATTTTCTGCACCTGTTAGCGACCCTTTCCGCCAATTCATACACTGCAGGCTCAAAAGAGAACAGCGCATCAGGCACTACTACGAAGAGAAGACACACCTTGGTCGCCTCGCAGACTTAAAAGACGTTCACATAGTATCAGGATTGACTGATGGTGTACCTGAAGAGATCGAAAGGCGCCTTGCTGGATTGACGCTCACCACCCCAGCCAAGTGGCTTGCTGCTGCGCTTCAAGCGGAAGACTCTGTCCACAGAGATGCTTCCCAACACTCGTCAAAACGGCAGCTCATGCGTCGAGAGCCTCATTCTACGCGACCATGGCTCCCTACAGGATTGATGCGCACCCCTCACAGTGAGTGCCGACATTGTGCATCTGCTGGTTTGCCGAATCAGTTTCACTGGCACAATGAGTGCCCTCGTCGTAAAATGGTGTCTGCTCTAACTGACAACCAGGGAAACGAAGAGGGCGGCCCAAAGGCTCATTAATACGTTTTGGTGCACTTGTGAACGGACACATGGTAAACGCAACTCTGGATACAGGAGCGACTATTACCTGTATCAATGAAGTTGTGTTCAAAAAACTCAAGCTGCAGTTGCTCAAGGATTCATGCATTAGTGTCCAACAAGTCACCTCAACCACAAAAACTTTGGGCCGCGTACACATACAGTTGGAAATAGGGAAGTTAAAGCGGGCAGTCCAAGCACACGTTCTACCAGGCATGAAGACTGAATTCTTGCTAGGCCTGGACAACGCCTCCTTTTTCAACCTATCACTGGATTTAAACACAATGACTTTGTTTCAAGACAACAAAGCTTTGCAGAATTCCTTTCAAACACAAAAGTGTGTCTTCAGCGCCGATACAACCCCTCTCCAAGCCGTTGATGTCACGCACCTTCCACCATCGCAACAAGCTGCTTTGAGAGAGGTGCTTCACAGTTACGAAGACATTTTCTCAAAGTCTCAGATGGACTTCGGATGTATCGCGGAGGAACGACACTGCATTGCCCTCACCAACAACGTGCCTATCCACAGACCACCGTATCGATGCTCCCTGGCAGACAAAGAGGAAATTGCCAAGCAAGTGGACTTACTTCTCAAGCAAGGTGTAGTGCGTCCATCTTTTTCCCCATACGCGGCTCCAGTCATTCTTGCAGAGAAAAAAGGTGAAGGACGCACACGTTTATGCATTGATTATCGAAAGCTTAACTCTGTCACTGTGCCTGACTACCAACCTATTCCGCGTATAGACGATGTTCTAGACTACCTGGGAAAATCGAAATATTTTTCGACATTGGATATCACATCAGGCTATTGGCATGTCAAAATGAACCCAGAGGACATCCCAAAAACAGCTTTTGTCACGCCGAATACAACAGAACCCCACATGAAGTAACACGATATCCACCATCGTACCTAATGTATGGAATTCCTTCATACGACACAATTTTAGACGCACCAATGGAGAGTGTGCAAGAAGCAAGGAAAAGTGCAATCAAGAACACGCTTGCCTATCATGAGAAGAACAAGATAATCTACGACAAAAAATTCCTACCACAAGATCTCCAACCTGGTGAATTGGTCCTCTACGAAACACCTTGGCACCCGAACAAAGGAAAGCTCAGTTCAGTCATGGAAGGACCTTACACAATTCTTCGCAGAGTCTCTCCTGTGAACTATGAGATCGACCGATGTGTAGCTCCGTTAAGCAGAACTACTGATATTGTGCACGTCAACAAACTGCGTCGCTACTATTGTCCCAATAAGTTGACGCTCTCTCGGGGGGAGGGGGAAACGTGTGACGCTTCACAAGTGAATGTGGGCAAGGAAGATGAGGAAGACGAAGGGTCAGAATAAACTGGTGTTCTGACTGACGCCATGTCTCATCTGTTACATATATATATACTTTTAAATTAGGAAAATTAGCATTTGCTTTGTGGTAATTCCTCAAATCAGTAATAATATAGAAATCTTTTGTGCCACACCCATTCACTTCACTGCCGAAATTGACAGTGCCTTCTAAAAACCACATATTTTTTGCAAGTTCTAACACTTACGTAACTGCTACGCTTTCATTATGATCTTTTTTTTCAATGTGACTGGGTACAGTTACATAAAATGACCCGCATTGATGTCATTCTAAATATATATATTGCGAGACGATGTCATGTACGAAGGAGCACCTATTATACTTGCAACACAGATAAACGAGCCAGCAACCGAACACGTGGCGACAGACTACGGTGATGATACGGTGATATGTATACGCAGGTGAAGATGATGAACTACGGTCAGCGCTCACAATATTTTCCCCCTACACGAGAGCGGTCAGCAAGACGTTCATTTAGTAAAGATACGAGCGCCGAATATAAGGCTTCAGGCAAGACACAGGGACGATCTTGTACCCGCGACGATGGCTATGAGAAGCCGAAGTAACCGGGGTGAGAAGATAATTTACAGCCGATATTTGTTCAAGCACGGCTTGAGGCCCAGGTATCTGTGAGCACATTGTACATAGAGGCCGGGTGTGTGAACAGGTGCCCAGGGAAGCATTTTGTCACCTGGGTAGAATGACACAGCTCGACGTGTCGCAACACAGTGAATTTTTCGCTGGGACTGAATGGTAGAGGTGCTGGCGCGGTTATTGTGCGCCAATAGTTAACATGGGAAGTGAACTCTTCCGAAAGGGACGCAGATGTGACAGAGGGCGTGAACGAGAAGCTGGTGTCTAGAATAAAAGATGGTGCATGGCCGTAGACAAGGAAAAACGAGCTGTGACTTCTAGTTCGTTGAATGGCAGTGTTATAGGGGAACAGGACGAAAGGTTGTATTTTGTCCCAGTTCTTGGGATCGGTCTTTATATACATATAGATCATGTCTGACAAAGTTCGATCAAAACGCTGAGTGTGACCATTTGTTTGTGGATGATATGCCGAGGTGGTCTAACGGATGGCGTCAGAGGCCTGTAGTACTTTAATGAGCACATGAGAAAGAAATGTCTTCCCATGGTCACCCAGGAATATACGAGGGGCGCTGCGGCGCAAGATAATGACACGCCTAACAAAGTTGGTTACTTCGGAGGCAACGCCACAGGAAAGAGCTGCTGTCTCAGCGTAGCGAGTACGGGCATTCACAATCCAGCGGTGACCGGCGGAAATAAGCGGAAGGGGTCCGTATAAGTTGATACCGACAAACCAGAAGGGAGCGTTCGGGCACGGGAGAGGTCGTAAAGGGCTGGCGAGAAAAGATGGCGAAGTTTTTCAGTGCTGATACGACGAGCAGGAAGTGACTTACTTGGCAACACCAGTGGAGAGACCAGGCCATAAGCAGCCGAGTCTTGATGCGATAGAAGCTTTTGTGAAACGCAAGTGGCCAGCCGTCGGGTCGTCATAAAAGGCATCTAGAACTTGAAGTCGACTTGAGCGAGGTACGACTGGAGACCCACTGGCTACCGAGTTGATGGTAAATTTGCCGAAGTAGCACCCCGTCATGAAGTTCGAAACGCGTAAGTTTTCGTCGTAAGCGGTTGTTGGGAGCACAAGACAAGCCGGTGAGCTGATCGATGATTGTACGGCAGTATGTGTCTGCACGTTGGAGCGAGGTGAGGTCTGTGGACTGAAGCAGGTCACCTGGGTAGATATCTCGATTGGACTAAGACTGGTCGTCTGCGTGGTCTCTTGGCTGGGGAGGTGCTGGGGGGATGCATTGTCACATGCATCCCCCCAACCCGACCGGTATGTGACAATGTCGTCATACTCCTTCAGTCGGAGCATCCAACGACCGAGGTGCCCTGAGAGGTTCCTTAAGGAGGACAACCAACAGGGCACATACTTATGCATGACGATCGTGAAGCGCCAGCCATACAAATATGGGCGAAAATTTTGCACGGACCACGTGATAGCCAAAAATTATTGTTCAGTGATGTTGTTATTCCTAACCACTGGAAAAGAGTACGTTTCGCATAAGCCACAACTCGCTCTTGTGAAGCCTGGTTACGCTGCAGCAAAACAGCGCCAATTCCATGCTCACTTGCATCAGTGTGCAATATACTATGGGTGGAGTATAAAGTTGGGCATGTTGGTAAGACATAATTATTTGACGTAGCGCGTTAGAAACATAGGACAAGGGAAGGGACAGAAGGGAGCGCTTACTTCCAACAAAAGTTTATTTTTATGTCGTTTTTGAGATCATAAGTTTTTAGCGCATGGCAATAGAGGGTTTTCATCTGTTTGTCTGTTGTATTCAAATTTCGTGAGCATATATATGTACGCTCCTCGAAATAAAATTTTGTTGGAAGTAAGCGCTCTCTTCTGTCTCTTCCCTTGTCCTATGTTTCTAACGCGCTACGTCGATTAATTATACTATGGGCTGTGGGATGAAAATGTCGTAGAAGTAGCCCTGGCGTGAGGCATCGCTTGAGGGTCTGGAAAGCAGCTTCACAGTCATCTGTCCAAATAAATTATGCATCTTTGGTCAGGAGCTTGCTGACAGGAGGCACGAAAGTGGTTAAAATATGGGCAACCGGCAAAAGTATGAGGCTAAGCCGAGGAAGATGCGAAGGTCGTTCAGCGTGATGGTATTAGGAAAGTGCAACACAGTGGCCACATTGTCAGGATCAGGTTCCATACCAAGCTTGCTGACAACGTGGTCTAACACTTTGATGCTGCGGCTCGCAACCCGACACTTTTCGGTATTTAGGTGGAGACCAGCCTTGGCTAGACATGTGAACCCTCATGTAGACGTTCTAGATGTTCGGAGAAGGTGAATAAAACGTGACGATGTCGTCTAGGTAACAAAGACAGGTCTTCCACATTAGGCCCCACAGCACCGTATCAATTATTCGCTTAAACGTGGCTCGGGATTCACAGAGCCCAAAAGGCATCACATTGAATTCGAAGAGGCCATTAGTAGTAGCAAACGCTGTCTTCTCTTTATCAAACTCACGTATCGGGATCTGCTGATAGCCAGATCATATTTCGAGGCTTGACAAGTATTCGGCACCATGTAAGATGTAATAGCATCGTCTATACTTGGCAGAATATACAACCTTCCAGGAAATTTAGATTAGTGCCCTGTAATCAACGCAAAAACGCACTGATTCATTATTTTTTTCTCAAAAAGGACAACAGAAGAGGACCGTGGGCTTGCTGAAGGCCTGTTGACGT
Organism: Rhipicephalus annulatus; assembly: GCA_013436015.1. Classification (NCBI taxonomy): domain Eukaryota; kingdom Metazoa; phylum Arthropoda; class Arachnida; order Ixodida; family Ixodidae; genus Rhipicephalus; species Rhipicephalus annulatus. The sequence goes on along the minus strand of WOVY01008696.1, from coordinate 3,282 downwards.
TGCGTGCGAGCCTGTCTTTGACTTGTTCCTTGGTAACTTTGCGTTCTGAAGACGACACAATATAAACGTGACGGTGAAGGATACGAGGCTCGTTTGTGGAGATGTGATGACAGGCCGCCGTAGTTTGGGCAAAGTCATCTGAAGAAATGTCAAAACAAGTTTGTTGTTTCGTTAAAGGAGCCAATAATTCATTAGTTTGCGTTACAATAAGATATGGACTCAAAGTGGCTTTTAGCGTTTTTGATAAGCCTCTTGGTGGCATACACTTACCAGTATACGATAGAGACGATACAGTGACGACCACAGACCGGTGTTATGTGAATAAGTCTGGCAACAGTGGACTCCTCTCACAGGAAATGTGGTGCTGTCGTCGTGTTGTGGGCAGTAGACTTGCATGACCACGCGAAAACCCCACTAAACGACAGGGGATGGCCATTCTTCGGAAAATGCAGCGCTGATCACGGACCACCACAATGTCACCGTCAATAGTACCGCTCTACCTAATGAAGCTACGTTCTTGGGCCGGGAGCAGTACAAAATCTGCCGCAGCGACAAAGTGAGGTGACAAAAACTTGTTAGCACTATAATGCTTAGTGTCAATATTGCAAATAATGGGCGCATCACACGAAATGACAGCGGAAGCAGCTTACAGGAAGTTCCAGCCCAATATAATCGGATGAGCACATGAAGAAAGCACAGCAAGTTGTATATGGTGGTTAATTCCGTCGATTAGAACACAGAGGACACTGTCCGATGCGGTAAATTCGATTGTCATTAGCACCACATAATACTTGACCAACATATGGCATTTGCACTTTTTGTAGATGATGACGTCGTTCACGATCAATGACCAGAATGGTGGCTACAGTGTCCACGAGTGCGTCAACCGAAATGCCTTTTACACAAAGAGTCAGTAAATTTGCAGGGCGCGCAGAGGGAATTGTGCCTCTTAGACAACAGGCAGTTTCTCCCCCAAAAACAGCAGCTTCTAGTTTTCTTTGTGGCTGTCGAGGGGATCAGGGCATAAGGTAAAGGCGAAATAATAAGGCGGAATGGCGACGGTAAACAATGTCGGGGTGAACGGGAAGAACGAGGGTCACCGTCAGACAAAGGAGGTGAAGGCGAACGTCGTGACGAGGGAATGTAGGTTCCTGGAACGTAGGGGTCGGACCTCGAAGCATAGTCACTGTCGTACGAAGAATAACCACGTCATGCAACATGCCGGCGCCTGCGGCAAAAGCGGGAGGCGTGTCCACGTACGCCACAGCAGTACCAGACGGGGCGCGTAGAGCGCCAGACACGGAAGTGTAGTTGTAGTGGTGCCTTGGCTGTCATCACTGCCGAATGGTCGTATACGACGTGCGCACGTACAGGTGAAATTGGTGCAGGAGGCCGTGAGATTTGGTTTGGTTTGGTTTGCTTTTATTCAAAAGCAAAATTGAATAAGATTGCCTTGGGGGACACGCTAAAGGTTAAGTAAAAGCCTGACTTGGTCGTGCCACTCTGGCAGCAAAGCAGAAACATACCGCAAGTACAGTACTCAGAAACTTACAACATCACGTGTTATCTTACACGAGTACCATAGTCAAACAGGAACTGCCACAAGTGTGAATAAAAGAATAGAAATATAAACAGTTCTTATTCGAGTGGTGGCAAATACAAACAAATGCATGTTTTTTTTATCAAATAAATTAACAAGAAACATCTTGACTAGAAAATCGAGTTGCTCTACAAGACAAATTAGAATATAATAAACAACAGGCAAGGGACTATAATGAACAAGGTGCAACGAATACAATGACTTTGGCATATGTAGGCACATGTAAGGGTGCAAGGGCGGGGCACGTGCGAAGCTCGTCATCGACGCCAATTCATCTTTAATTTCCCGCAGGTTGCGAGGCGGCAAGCGGACACAAGGCGTAGGTGCGCTGGCAGGAACAAGGCTGCTAACTTCCTTTCTCGCTATGGTGCGATTTAGAGCCCGTAGCTATTGCCCGCCAGTAAGACGAGTGTCACAGGAGGCGTGTGGATTGCGCATTGAATAAGTGTGTCCCTTCACTGGCAGGCGGCAATGCAGCCTTGAACTGTTCTCACGCACTGCATGACAGGAGTATGAAATGTGACTAAGTTGATGCCTTTGACTACATGACGAATACAATTGGCCTCCAACATGTCACTTTGGGCTTGGCGGCAGAGAGCCAGAATGTCTTCATTTACGATGTATACGATTCTTCATGCCCATGTATGCAGGTAGCGAGCTTCTGTTTCACTACACTAAAGCGTCCTACAGAAGTGCCGAATGTCTGGCACAGCTGCACAATGAAGGCTGACTGATCAGGATAATCGCGTTCGTGGTTAGAATAACACATCTTAGCGACCTCCTTGAGATAAAAGGGAACATAGCGCAGCTTGTGTGCCTCATCCCAGTAATTGCAAGCACTTGTTTTGTAGTAACTGTCCAGCCATTCTTCTATGTCCTCACTGCGAAGGCCAGAAAACACTCAAGGGTCTCGCTGCGAGGTACTGATGGTTTGGTGAGGTTCAGCACACTGAGCAGGGGTGAAGAAGGCGGCAGGGGGTGGTGCATCGTTTTGCGTCATCAGTGCCGGCAAGCACAGCCGTCGACCAGACCAGAGCTCCCGCGGTGACCGGTTGTGAACGATAACGTTGGAATCACAGCACTTTATACCACTTGTGAGAGGACGTCAAGTACGAAGGAGTTATCATCTGCTTCCTTGCTTGCTTGATCCTTTTTTGTGGCTCTCATCCACTAAGAGATAAGTCAATACCTAAGTCAAAACATATGTCAATACCTTAAGATTATGCAGGCTAAAGAAATAGGATTACTTTGTTTTTACTTGGCGGAATTATTTTGGCACAATGAAAGAAACAAATGGGGGAGGGAGAAGAAGAGAAATAATAAATTGTGTTAAATAACTGTGGACTTTTTGTTATATGAAATTTTTTTGAAGGTTAAGGCATTACAGTGTAATAGTTAAATATGAAAATGCTATTGGCCAGTAAAAATCGAGAGCTGGTCAATGGCTCAGCAAGGTAATCTTCTTGTGTTGACAGGAATTCGCAGAGAGCCCCGCAGATGTTCCTGTTACTGAGTCCTAATGAAGCAACCTTAAAGGACAAAATACTAGGAGTAGTAGGTGATACTCCTGGTTTTTTAAATAAAATCCTGAAACAATTTTTATATTTGATTATCAAAACACATGTGAGACATGTGTGACTTGTGAGAAGAAAATGGTCGATATTTTTGGACTCATTACAGCT
>WOVY01008695.1:0-20760 GCA_013436015.1 Rhipicephalus annulatus | reverse complement strand
ATACAAAGCAAGGACACAGTCTAACTCTTCTAGATTCAATCTACCATGACTCTACAAAACTCAGTGGGAAAGTAGTGGTTTTTGTGGAGTCTTTCCTCTTCACACGAAACGGAGGGGACACAGCAGTAAGAGATATGCATGCGAGCCGTTTCGTCCACAGCTGTCGATACAGGGCGTCCCAGCGCTTGCATCCTTTACGATCCAAGTGCGCTGTGCTGCACTAAATGGGTAGGCAGGTGTTAGGGCCTCACCTTCCTTAGACAAGAAGAGCTTGTCTAAGGCAGGTGAGGCCCTAACAAGAAGAACGCTTATGGCCGCATCATTGGGAGTGTATGTCCCTTCTTGTCGTGTTTTTCGCCTTTAGTTCCGACCGAAGAGAGACCAAGAAACGCTACTACATAGACCGCCGCTGAATGTTGCATACACGCGACAATAATTATGCATGATGGGACAAGAGCAAAATCCTAACTGCAACTTGTGTAACACGCCAAAAACTATTAATCACATCCTGTGTGTGTGCCCTTTATACGCAGTTTGAAAGACAATCTTTGAAGTGCCTTACAGATGACCTATACAGCCAACCCTTTTCGGAGGAGAAACTTTTGGGTGCTTGGGAACGTGTGGATCATGCTCAACGCAGTTTAAAGGGCCTGCTCGCATTTCTAAGCAAGACAGGTTTAGATTCCCGTCTTTAGAGAATCTGATAATGTAGAGACTTCTGAGCGTGTACGCCATCGAACGAGACATTATGTGCAGTGACTCATTCTGCTATACCACAATCACCCCCTCATCATACTCTCCTCTTTCTTTCCCTTTTCTCCTTACCCCCGTGTGGAGTAGCAGGCCAGAAACCCGCTCTAAAGGCCAACGTCTCCTCCTCCTTCTCTATAAACACCTTATTCTTCTTATTATTTTTTTATTAGGAAGGCGTTTACTGACGTTTACTCTCGCCTACCTCCATGTTCGTAATGTCTACCTCAGATGTCTTTCAAATGCGAAATGAATACTTTCTTTTCTAGGTCACAAACAGATATATGACCTTCTGGTTTCGAACTCGTCAATAAAAACTGGTCCTCACCACAAGTGTATCAAGCAATACCGAAAACGAGAAAGCAAGGGAAGAATGGTGTACCATCCGTATTGCCAAGACATACTTAAAAACCGTGGTTCCTTTCAGAATCAGTCAACCAAAGCAGAAAGGTGCCTCCGCTAGCTTATGTATGCACTTAATATTTGCTGTTAAGAGATGTGGCACAGAAACATTGCAACTGATGAGACATATATGCAGAAATTACTTGTACAATATGTGTCATGTTCAATATTCACGCTCAATATACGTAATAAGCTAAGTAGAACATGACGGGAAACATAATGTCACAGTTTGGCTTTGCCGAAATTCAGTTATAGGGGTAGTTATTCACTGTGTATGCTGATTAGACACAATAATATTGTTAGAATCAAATAGCCGTTCCTGTGAACGCAACAACGTTAAACCCATCTACTAACTGGAAATACTGTTTCAGTGCGCTTGGTTGCCATCAAAAAATTATATCTTGCGCGTACAAAATGGTGACAGCCAGATTCGAAGAGTCGGTAGTTCTACTCAGATTGACAAATTAATGCTCACTGTCTTTCCTTAGATGCATGCAGTGTCCCACAGATTAAAAAAGGAGCCGGGCAGGGCGCGAATTTCAGTTGTCTTTTCGACTGCAAAAAAAATAACTAAAAGCCTTTGCAGATGCTTAATCGATGTCAACCGTCCAAGAAAGGATGCAAAAATAAATACCGGAAGCCTGTCACTACTTGCATCAAGGGAGTAGTTTATCACATCCCTTCAAGCTGCAGCCGCTCCTACCTAAGACAAACTGTACGCTCGCTGCCTTAGTGATAGCCTCAGAGGTCATGCCAGAACTTTCTGGCAAAAGCAAGGCAGCAACTTGGTGCTACGTTGCAGATTGCGTAATTGCGCACCGCACTTCACTCACGTCTCCGTCGTAAGAAAGCATTCAGACGGACGCACGAGCGAGATCATTGAAGCATAATTCACTATGATCAAGCGTGGCCGTTCTTGCGCTAGCTCGCCGTCCATTCAGCTAATCCATGTTTATCACGCGCCTTGATACATTTTTTTCTGCCTGTATATTACATGTTCGCGCAATAAAGCCCTGTTGAAGTCATGGCTTGTTTTGTGGAGTCTCATTTTGTGCCGCTGTTTCTGCGCTGTTTGGAAAAACTATCTATACTTGTCATGAATCACATAGATTCACATGCCATGGCCTTGGTGCTCTTGCGCCCGTTTCATTAAGTCTATATATATCGAAATTAGTATGGCGTCACAAAAGTGTATGATAAATTTAAGGGACAGGTCCGAGCAATCAAATCATGACGCGCATGTTCTGCACTGTATAATTTACATAAGATAATGTAGAGGCGTTTGCGGACGTTTAATTCAATTAGAATGAGTTTATACATAATTGATTGATTGATTGATTGATTGATTGATTGATTGATAAATGTATGCGTGTGTCGGGTTTGATGCCCCAAAACCATCATATCAATATAGGACATGCTGTAAAGGACGGTTCTGGAAATTTCGACCATTTGGGTGGCCTCAACATGCACCCAAATCTGTGCACACGGGCCTACAGCATTGCCTCCCCCGAAAATGCAGCTGCCACTACCGGGACTTGATCCCGCGACCTGTGGGTCAGCAGCCGAGTACACTAGCAAATAGACCAGCCAGGTGGTGCATGTTACATTCAGATCATGGATAAGAAAAGCGGACTAAATCGGAGTTGGTGCAAACGTGTTTTGAGGAAAAAATGAAAATAATGAAAACACACCACATCTGGTTGTCGAGGTTCCTGAGCTATAACATCAGCTTCTCTTTTCTTCACGAGGTCCAATTTCGGCCTGTTACAGCAAGAGACGCGCACAAACACTGCAGCTAAACTGGGTAAATGATCCTGCATACCAGGAGGTCTAATACATACCAAATGTATGGTTAATATACCGCTTGCATTTTACCACACCTTCACCTTAGTACTGACCATGAGATAGAAATAGCGACAGTATTGTAAACATAACTGTAAATTATGTCAGCCAAGCTATTCAAGTACAAGCTCGCAGTCCACTTTAGAGCACATGTCACCAGTGCGGCAAAGTGCGACCCTTGTGTGTATTTTTTTTCGCAGTAACACACTGATTCATGGCATGCTTCTTGCCCGCTGCGAAGTTGGATGCTGACTGCATCAACAACGCTTCAGTTTGAGTAGTTAAATTGGCGAACATCTGATGTTTACACACGATGCGCGTGCGTAGCGTGGACCGCGCCAATACGCGGCTAAAAGCGAGTGCCGATGCTGCTATTCCTTATCACAATTAGTATCAATGTTTGAACGTATCATACGTATCATTTGTGTCAGCTTGCTACAGTGAAATTAGGCAGTGATATGCATCTCATACGCACCAGTCTATGTTTCCCACGCAGCGGAAGGTGGCAGGCTGGGAATCACTTTCCGGCGCCGTATTATCGGTGCTGCCATCATATTCGGTTGTCGCTCTTGCAGTGGTGACCGGCTCTAATACGCACGGTCATACAGACAACTCGTCGTGACTTCCACAGTAACTGCAATCACCCGATTTCAACAGATAACCATGGCTTCGACTGCCGGTGAGTGCAGTCTGCTGACCTCACTGTTCCGAACGTGGCGTCATGGAGCTGCGACCAATCACATGCGCCGGTGAAACTCGCGATGCCGGGTGAGGCGCCTGTTGCTAGTTTTCGGCAAAATAAACTCATCTGATTTTGGTTGTGCAAATTTTCGTCTGCATACTTGAGTTCGCCGCACGATATTACGTATCATGGCACCACAACTTCGTTTTATTTTAAAAAGTGCTTTAGTATTCCTTTAAGGAACTCGTGCTAGTGTTGAACGCCATCCTTCGGTGTACCTACAGTTAACCACAAGAAGTTTACGGACCGCGTGAGCGCGTGGACAAAAGCCTCTTCGAGACACTTCGCTACATCAGCGGTGATCGACAGCACCGCCGCGCCTACGCAACTTTCCTCCCCCCCCCCCCTTAATGTTTGGTCTGTATTACTTTTCTGACTGGGTACAAAAGATTTTCACATTTCACGTTTTAACGCGATGCGTTTTTTTTTTTTTTGGCATCCGCGTTCGAGGCACCCTGTGAATGTTTTGACCCTGCTATGAAGAGAGAAATGTGACAGTCGTACTGCAGATAAGCGCTCCGCTGGAACACTGCGAACTAACAATGCGCTACGCGGCAGTAGAAAATTGAAAGGCTAGTGAAAAAAATAAAGCCGTTTCTATCATAGCACAGCAGTCGACGGTAGATGGCGCGGACAGGCAGTTTGGCACGCGCTCATGTGGTCGGCAAACTCTTGTGGTTGACTGTACATTGCTGTAACCAAGTGAACGAGTACATTGAAGTGTTCCAGCCCTAATGCACCTAAGGCCACACAGTTCTCTTTTTTTTGAAAGCTGTCTTGATGCCCCTAAATGCAACAATACAAAGACATCAAATAACCAAGAATAGAGAAAATTGAAGAGTAACCAAAATAGCAATTATTACTTCAAATACGCCAAAAAAGCGTTATGTCTAACTGCAGGTCACTTCGCACAGCTAGAAAACAAAAGATACACAATTACAAAAAATTTTCCAAATCTATTCAGAACAAAAGGTGTAATTCAAGTTGAAAAAAGTGTAAAATCATCACTATTATACAACATGTGCTTTAGCAGTGCACTATAGCTTTTATTATCTGTGACAAGGAAAGAGACTGGTGACAAAGAGCCATTCACACTGGGGATCTTTCACACAAGGTACTGGGCGCCAAGACAGCCTATGATATGGCGGTAAGGCTGAACCTAGCTCTCCAGACGTGGGAGCCACCTAAGTGAAACTAAAGGTTGATCTCCAGCACGTGAATAAAGTTGAACATACTGTAATATAAAATATAATATAAAGAAAAATAGCATATAAACTGAATAAATTCAAATGAATGTTTTGCCAAAAATTACCCAAATCAATAACGGGCAGGCTGAACTCCCATTTTGCATTAGTAACAGTCATAGAGTTTGCTCATTTTTTGAACGTGTCGAAACACGTACTTGCACATTCGCATAATCCAATGCACATTGTCATCACCACCTTTCTAAGAGAGTGTTCATGTCCAGTGCAGGGCAACGACTTCTCCCGGTGATCTCGAATCAGCACAGCCAATTTTATACCACAGTGCTATTTTATTTTCACCCTGCGAAGCTCTTTATTCCATCACTTGATGAAGCTAGCAGTCATGCAAGGCTTCTTTTAGAGAGGCAACGTCAGCGAGCTCACTTCATAGACGTTTCTTTAATGGAGTTGACGTCGTTGTTTCGGAACAAAATGGCAGCTTTGTTCGTGAGACGAAACTTAAGATAGGTGCAATTATATAACACTTCAGTTCGAGTGGAAACTGAAGCCAAGGTTATTAAGTAATCCACCACATTGCTAGAACATCAGGTTTTTCAGGAGCTTGGTCGGCAAGCTTCGAATGCTTGCACCTTGTCCGGTGGCGATGTAGGCAGCTGGCATTTGCGCCAGTGTTGCCGGTGTACACTCCTCAGTCGCCGCTCAAGGTGTTAATTCTAACAATGCTCACTAGATCGCAGGGCCCTTCCATGTGCTAGCCGCACAGCCGCCACACCCGTGCTGGCACACCTGCCGCACACATGCAGAGGGTGAAAGAGCGTCGCTATGCTAGATAGTCGCAGAGAGTCACTGTATAGAGTCACTGATAGCTCCTGCTCCAGAAGCTCCGTAGGCTTTGATAGCCTACGGAGCCAGGATGGTGCCCCTCAGGCCCTCCGCATTCTCCAAAGCGTCAAGAGTATCACGCCCCATTCTCTCACTTGGTTTCCCGCTCACCTGGGTTCAATTGAGGGCTGTACCTCTAACCCGAACGAGAGCGCACACAAGGCCGCGCGAGGACTCACTGACCGCACCGCCTCCACGGTCCTTCTGCCTCACTGGGAACCCTTACTTACGTTCCACGAAATGACAAAGCACTTCTATCAGTCAAGAAGGGTATTCCCTCTCCCACACCCTGCCTTGTGCAGGGCGCAGGCAGTCACCCTTACGCTATTACAAGCCAGTGCGTATTCTAATCCTGCGGTTCTTCATGCCATCTACCCAGAACGGTATCCAAGTGCGGACTGCCCCGCTTGTGGACTGTTAGCAACATTAAACCATGTGTTGTGGGAATGTGAAGCCATTGGCCCCGCCCTCAGCGAGGGCAGGTGAGCTGCGCTCTTGCGCAGCCCCGAACTTAAGGATCAAACCCTGGCCGTCCAGAGTGCCCATGAATGGGCCGCCAAGCTCGGCTTGACGGTCCCTACGAGGAATTAGCCGGGTGGCGTGGGGTCTCCCCTGCATCTTCTCAGGACCAAAATAAAGTTTTAATCAATCAATCAATCAATCAATCAGTGTCGCCAATCGGCTTATTTGTCCCCGGCTTGCGTGCGGAACGGTTCCCAGCACGTACGTTTTAAACTGGTGTTGTTTCCATGAACTGGTGAAGAGCTGCCGCGTGCTTATGAAAGGTGAGGCAGTTTCAATGCCAGATCTGAAGATGATTCACTTGTGTTCGTCTACTACTTGGTAAATTAGCCATGATGGATAGCCGCGGTTTCCGCGACATCTGCCTGTTTCGACCACCGGCTTGCCGGCGAACCTGGGCTAGCATTCGTGCGTTTTCTCCCGTTACTGTTAACTCTAGCGACACATTCATCGTCATAAACTTTAATGCATCTGCTACTGAAAAGCTTGCATGCTTTTAACTTGCTGCATAATTTGAGGGAGGGCACATTCAGGTGACCCTCACGACATTTCATTTTGGCCCAAAACGTGGCCAGCCGCGTGACGAGAGACCACGTGTGGGGTTTGTTTGTGGCGAGCTTGGGGGGATGCCAACTCCTTGTTAATTTCAGCCAGACTCTCGCGAAGGAGTTTGTTCTCGGCTATATTTCGCTGGTATTCTGGATTGTTAGTGATAGGAGCAGAGGGAGACTCGACGTTTGCTCAAGTTACCTCCTTTGGACGAGGTGACGTGGGTCGGTCTGGAGCTTTGGTTTCGCGGCTTCTGGAAGAGTGGGATCCGGCGTGTTGTTGTGGTTTAAAAGGATGTTTCTTCTGGGTCCTCGACCAGGACCTGAACCGAAACCTCGACCGATATTTTGATCGGGACCGTGACTGGGAAGTCGATTGCGACTTTCTCTGGGATGTTGTCGCGGTCACTAATCTTGAGTGAACATTTGAGTAGGGCCTATCGCTGGCAGGTGGCAGACTGCGCCAGTCTATGTCCAGGTCTTCGGCGCCCGAGCTGAACTATCGGAGATGCTTCTTCGTCTTTGTCGTAGTGTGCTCTACTGGCGACTTCGGTGTTTGCTTGTCGGTATTGTTGTAGCGAGTGTGGCGCAAAGGTTTGAGCCTCTTCTTGCAAGTTAGATCTCCCGTGAGGTGATCATCTCCACAAGCTGCACACTTGGGCAAGCATTCGTGACTGGGAACAGGGTCTCGCATGCCACAAATGCGGCACACTGGAATGTCAGGTTGATGGCATACGTCATATCTATGGCTAACGTGGTAACACACTTTGCACACTTGCGTGGTATTCTTGTAAGGGTAGCAAAGGAGCTCCCCGCCATGGTAATAGACGCAGCGTGGCACACGTCCACCGTAAAAGGAGATTACCGCGGTCTTCGTGTCGCCGAGCATCCGTGCATGTAGGACTTCTACGCATTGTGTGCGCGCCCGGAGATTTGCCTTGAGCTCATCGGATGGGGTGTGTGGCAGAAGTCCATGTATCACGCCTCAGGTGGCTCTCTCGCCGGCTGCCACATAGGCCTTGACTGCATGCGGCCGTCCACTTACCGTGAAATTATCGATGCGACTCACTTTCTCAGACCTCTTGGTGAGGCATAGAGACTATGGAGATGTTTGAGCCAAGCTTGATGCGAAGCAAAAATTGCTCACCTGTAATGAAGCCTTCGCATGCGGCTATCACCGTGTCGGCGAGCATCGGGCTTGTGAGACTTCCTACTGTAAAGCCCAGGTGCGGCCTCACTATGACCTTGAAATCATCCCTTGGAAGAGGTGAAAGTCTGTTATACTTCGGCTTCCTGCGTGGACGTTCCTGGGTCCACACTTCAGGGGGTGGCAGCTGGCTAGCAATGCCACCTTAGTTCAACGTCTTTTGCTTGCTCTCGCGAGCCTGTGCCTTTCGCTGACACAGTGTCAGCGCTACCAGCCAGTCTCCATTTAGCTCCCGCTGCCTCGGACTGCTGGCGTCCGATGTATTCGAGTCTCCCAAAGTCGCAAGATCATGAACGTCTGCCTCTGAGAAGTCCATCCCATCAATGTAGTTGCAGCCCGCGTCTAGAGCTGTCGGGGTGGAGGCGGCCATTGGCCGCTCGGGCCCCGTCGAGACGCTAGAGGCGTCGCTGCTGCCTTCTCGCCGTTATAAGCTTCACAGTCGACCTGGTAAGACAAGGGTCGTAACGATGAGAAAAAGCAGGTTCTCACCGACAACAGTGGTATTCAAAGGTGTCAAAAAAGTTTAAGATTTAAGTCGCAGCCAAGAAAAGTCCGCCGCACTCGGAAAACTGACCAAAAAAACTGAAAGTTGAGGAGCTCCGTATTAGCGCGTCGGCACTCTTTGGTGCCCCTAGAGGCGTTGTCGGCAAACACGAAGGGTGAAGGAATCGGGCAGATGATTACATGCATTTAGCAAAAGTTCAGCAAGAAGCGCCCGTTAGAGGGAATCGAAAAAAGACACAAGATTAGTTAGAATGGAATGAGGCTTGGATATTGAAGGTCAAAATGGAACAACACAATACCGAAAAACGGACGAGGCCCTAGACGGATAACGACTATATATAGTCTAATAAAAAAATAAAAGTCGTAGGTGCATTATTAGCCCTAGAAGATGGCAGAAAAGTGGGCCCTTAAAATGAATGTCTTAGTCGCGTTGGATAAAATATATCGGCCCCTACAAAACAGGGTGACGAAATGTCCAGGACTTGCCTTCCGACAGTATGTAATGGCGAAATATACATTCCCACAGATCGGGACCCCAATGTTCCCATTTACTTATCATATATCCCGAGGGCCCATGTGGCCACTACATAGGGGGAGAGTTACACTACTTCTGGGTTGTGTCCAACAAAAAATGTTTTCAAAAACATAACACATAAAATAGAAAATGCGAATAGCAGAAGTTCACATACTAAGAAAGCATGTTAATGCAATGTAGCGCACAGTAAATCCTCAAATAAGGTATGCAAAAAATAAAGGTAATGAACTAAACTTAAGATATGGTAGCTGCTCACTCTTACACTTCTCAATCCTACATTTTTCGTTTGCTCACAAATGTGTCGTAATTGCGCATATTTACAACATCAATCGGTAGTTGTGTTAATATTCTCACAAGTTATGCCCTACCTTGCGGAATATCATTTTTTGTTAAGCTTCGTGCGATACTATGCATAAAGCTCTTTGTGATGAATACTCACCATTATTAAGACAAAAAATATTATCTCTTTTAGGCAAGCCCACCTTACTGTGAGCTCACAATTCGGGATTAATTCGTTCTAGAAAGACCTCACGAGGAATGCATACGTAAACTCTTGAAACACACTCGTAGAGGGAAGGTTACTTGTGGACTAATGTGCAACACTTATCTACACGTAGGGTCAAAATTTAAAGATGCAAAATTGTGTGTTCATGTCAAAAACAAATAAAAATTGGCGACTGGTGCTTTTGCAACTGGTGAGAGATGCTATTATTAGCGGTGTGATGTCGTGGACATTTGGCAGCCGAAAGCTCATCCTCACCTGATGCGATCACGACTGGCGTAAGCCTTGTGTACAGGGTAGAGCTATAAATCATGGCTTGTATAATTAGGACTTGTATAAAAATTGACAATTAGTTTATGTTAATTGTATGTATGGAAATTGTACCAATTCATGTATCTATTCCTTTTGTGCTCCCCTTACACAATGACCTGTTGGGTCTTTAAGGTATTTCGAATAAATAAATATACAAAATATCCATGAGGATAGGAAATGAGAGTAGTCAATAAACATTCGATATTAGATTTCAAAGTCGATCCAAGAAAAATGGAATGATTTCGTTAAATATGAAGGTTCCGCAAATTATAAGGGGAGTTATTCGAGTCTTCTGAATCTTATATTGTAACGTAACGGCAACCAAAAGCTGCCGTTGCGATCGTGCTTTAAAGATACCCACTTCGGCGCATGTGATAACTGCGAGTGAGTTGCCGTCGCAAGGCGTCCCATGTCATCCAAATACAAAGCGCTTTTAATGTGTTCTTGCTACACCGCTGTCCTTTACTGGTAATATCATCAGTTGAGCCTCTTCATTCGTCTTTTTATTTCACGCTTCTAAATGGCAGAAATGAACGGGAGTATCGTACCATAGAGGTGAGCTTTAGCCAACTGGCAATGAACCACAGTCACTCCATGACCAAAAACAGTGTCATTCTCAAAGTGGCATATTGATGGAGAGCGATGTTTGGAAGACTTGCACCGCAACGTGCACGGTGGGCGCACTATTGATATGGTGCAACAACATTAGTCAACACTCGTTCAATCCTGCAAATGCCGCGTCATTTCAACTACACTATAATAATTTAGTCATTTTTATGTTTTACGTACAGAAGCCACAAAATTAACTCGACCGCACAGCTTTTTCTGGTTTGTGTGGATAAGATGATATGATTTGTACGCCGTGTTACGCGCTCGGGGAGCAAAAAGTCATTCAAGTGTTGGAAATAAACTCAACAGACCAACCAGTAGAGTCCACCCTGTGGTACGTTTGGTGACTACGGCACGGCTGAGTGAGTGAAACAACTTTATTGACGATCCGGCATAAAGGGGGAAGGGGTAGGGGGATTAAAGCGAGACACTAGCGTGCTCGGATGTCCCAGAGCAGCAACCTACTCGCGTCAAACCCGTGGGGGCGCCGCTTTCGGCCACTGGCGTTCCAGGATGCTAAGCACGTGCTGGACCACGTCTCTTTGGTTGCCTGGCTCTCGGCTGATGATTTCGCTGCTTATGGCAGTTGGCATTACTTCTTGGTTACCCGGCGGTGGTGTACAGTCTCAGAGGAGGTGTCTCTGGGTGGCTCGCGCTTTCTTGCAGTGTTGGCATACATCAGTAGTGTAAACCTCCGGGCAAACGTGCTTTGCCCAGACGGGGGTCCATATGGCTTGTACTTGCAACTGCCGTAGTGCGGCTGCTTCTCTGCGTTGTAGGTCTCGATGAGGTGGTGGGTAGAGGCATCTGCTCGTTCTGTACCACTGCAGAACGTCGGCGTAGGTTGTGGTAAAATACTCTCCGTCTTCGGATCGGGTCGTTGCGGTTCCGAGGAATGCGTTAACAGAGACCCGCGGCTATTTAGCGCGTGTGCCTCCGTATCTGCCTCCTCGTTGCGGTTCGGGCCCACGTCCAGCTCCCCGGCGTGCGCAGGGAACCACTTGACAGTAATGTTGGTTTCCGGTCTCGCTATAGTTGAACATACTCTTGCAGTGGTTTCATGCACGTTGTTTGTAGCAAAGCTGACTATTGCCATCTTCGAGTCGCTGAGGACCGTGCGGCAATCCGGGATCGCTAGTGCCAGTGCGATTGCAAACTCCTCGGCTTGCGTGGGCGACTTGCACTACGGGACGGCTGAAACTGGCTGCATTATTTAACTGTTAGGCGTACCACAGTGGGAAATACAGTACAGAAATAAAATACACACAAAAGCACGCATGCCATATTTTAGAAATGTAGCAAAAAAGTCACCGCTCTGCCGCAAAGGCAAAGCAATGAACGCGATAGCAACAAATTGGAAGGTCACGATTAGAATTTCAAGCAGATCGAAACGTACCTCGCGTTTCTCGCACAGATGACACGCGAAACGTACTCGCAGGTACAGATGCACGTGAATGAGCGTCTCAGTTGTTACTTTGTTGTGTATGAAAAGTACGACATTTTCGCAAACAGAAGCTGTGCGACGATTGCAGGGACCTTTGTGCGCCCCGTAACTACAACAGAATCGTTCCAGTACAAGTCGAATGCTAGCTAAGATGTATGATCCTCCCCACCGGGACATAAGGGTGTGAGAGAAATAATCCTCTCACCTCTTTCCCGCTGGCAAAAGTACGCGTGGGAGACGACAGCCGCTGCGCACATTGCGCCATCTTGCTGATAATGCTGAAAACACCATAGCCCTCCCCCCCCCCCCCCTAGATGCCAGCCAACAGCGGTAAGTGGTACATATAGATAGCTTGCCGTTTGAATGTAAGAGGAGGTATCTTTCGGTAGCTCAGTGGTTAACGCCTCGCATTCGCGACGCGGCGGTCCCACATTCAATTCCGCACGCCAGAGTCTATTTCATTTCTGGATTTTTTTTCTTTCTTGCTTTTTCATATATATAGATACGTGTACATATACGGTGCATGACGCCGACGCCAGTGGCGAAATCCAGCCGAGAGTGTTCATTTAATTGTTATCGCAATAAAATAACTGATAGATTTAGTGACGTGGCGACCGAAACACAATTTCGCATTGCCCACCTGCGAGATTCACTCTACAATTGTATTGTATTACGGGTAGTTCTTTCTCAAATGAAGCTGCAATCTCACGCTTCATGTTATCGTGTGCTCTCACAGTTGCTGAAACAATAAGCATGCTTCAAGAGCGGCTTTATACAACCGTCCTGGTTTTCTCTATCATGATATTGGTGAACGCTTTACTCGCACGTGGTGTTAGTAAGCGTAGGCCGGATATCAGAGAGGTAAATATTTCACGTCATGTTATCCCATTTTTTTTCTGGAATACCAAAAGTGCTCTATTATGTTCACACCAAAGCATATTTCAATAATCTAGGCTTATATGATGTGCAAAATAGGACAGACTGTTTCGAAGTGAAGAAACAATATATCGCTAAAGTTGTCGAATTTCTTGGACAGTTCTTTTTACCACAATGTCATATATCATAAAGGGGAAAGCCTTCTTATTTTGTGAATGTCACTATAATGTAGTTTTAACACCCTGTAAATGATAAGGCAATATAGTAGTAATTATACTATGCCTCCAAGAAACAATGGGGCTTTTCTACGCGGCAGTCCCAGCGTACATATGAGCAGCAAAGGTCGATGCACTTCGAAAGCGAGTAATGTGTTGGATTAATATCTCCCGCAATACAATGGTGTATTTTTGAATTGATGATGATTTCATCTATGGTTGAATGAATTATAACAAAATGATCGAGTAACTCAAAAACTACTGCAAAAAGAAAAAAACTACCAAGTAAGCCTTTCTTTACACTATGGAGCGCGCTGTAACATTGGTCTTAACAATTTAAGGACTCTTTTAACTTCTCTATAGCAATATTTACAGTGATCTCAAAGTAGCCATAACCATTTAGTAACAAACATGATGTGCGAAAAGCGCAAATACCGTATCTACAATCCTTGATGAGGAAAAAAATCATGCTGTCTTCACGGAGTGAATGATGATATAGGAGCTTGCTCGGAATTGACCAGGTGAAATCGTGAATTCTCCATACAACCTCTCTATAATATCATGTAAAGACGTGAGACATTGTTAAAAAGGTGATTATGTATACGCCTATATATACAAAAGATTTAATAATTTACACATCGATGCAGATATATAAAAGGGTTGCGTTACTGATTAAAAAGATGGGGAGCAAGTTTTCCTTTCACTATTGCAATATCGTGGTCACTAAGGTATGTAGCGAGCAGGTCATGAGTTAGAGGTTGCTCGTGAAAGTTGGAGAAGGCAATGCCGATACAGGTTCCGAATCGAGGTTCTCCTGCCGCAGCTTGCGTGCCGCCTCTCCTTCGCTGGCTCTCGCTTCGGGGTGTGCCTGTCGACGAGACTTCTTCTCCATCGCAGAGTGCAAATGATGCGGGACATATGTGTAGTGGGCACGTCACTTATCAGCACAATGACGAATGGCATAGGGGCATACTGAGTGCCTCTCTACTTCATGAAAGTTACGGTGCGCATGAAGTGGGGAGATAGAACAGCCTCTAGTGCACACGCCAAGGAACATGACCCGAACATAAGAAGCTTGGCGAGTAAGCTCCTTAGATGTACTCCGTCTCTATGCTTGTCCACAGATAACTGTTTGCCGTCACAGCTGAAGTTAGGTGAAATGGAAGCAATAGATCAGAATAGAATGACTCTTACATTCACGTTAACGTTGAAGAACGACAAGTGTTGCAAACTAGTCTCCAATCTCTCACAATCGCATGCTTTCGCGCTTATTTGAATGTAAACATTCAAAGGATGTACGGATGTCTGCCTGGTTGGGTAGGTAAACTAACCAACCAAAATTAAGTACGTCAAAATTCGTCAGCCCAACGCTTCGGAAACGACTTCGTTCGTTTCTCAGGAGTGACTGTGGCGATGTTGCGGCGGCGTCTTCAAGGCACTTGCGGGATGGTTAATGATCTCCCCCTCCCGTTATGCCGCGCAGTATAGTCCATGTGCATACACCGAGGAAGGGTTCTGAGAGAACAGTTGATGTTTTGAACCGTTCCCTGTACATGCCACGACTACAGTAGTAGCCTTCTCCTCCAGGTACATGATTTAACTTCGCTAAAAACAGAAAAACTGTTCTTTCCTCTCCTTTCTTGATTTCATTTGTTTTTGTGTAGTTATATTATGGCACAGTACCGACTCGCGAAACCTGCCATTGTTCTTCTACAGGTGGTCTCGCTTTCAAGAATGGTCATTGCTTTGAAATTTATCTGGTGGTCAAACGTCTTGCGATGCTGTGCGACGCCGCTGCGCTCTTTTTTCAGCTTCCGGGCGTCGTTGGCGTGTTGCTTGAGTCGTTCTGGTAGGTTTTCTGTCTCGCCGATATACGAAGAAGGGCATTGGGCGCACGCGATTTAGTAAACGACACCGGAAGTCCCGTCCATTGTTGGCCGGTCCTTCGGGCGGGAAAGAAGGCAGCTCAGCGTGAACGAAGGCACGCGCACAACTGAGTATGCGCTATATCTACACAGCGCACTCGCTCGAACGATTAGGAACGATGTACTCTCATTCTGTTGTATTGAAGAATGCATTCATCATGTGTTTCTTTTGCGGCTCTAAGCTTAGACTTATTCAAAAACAGCAGGTCTTATTTATGACATTTGTTTTATTTCTTGCAGTTTCTGTGCACAAGAGAACGTATATGGACTTACAAAACGAACACAAGCGAGTATGTTCAATGTAAAGTGGACCGAGTGACGAGTATCAGTCAGACATCTATTATCTTCAGGCGGTATTACTTCCATGATGAGCAACAGTAAGGTATCTCCACTACTCTCTAAAAAATTAACATCTTTACTTGCTAGCATTACTTACCATGATCATCATTATTTGCAAACCACTTTATGCTGGCACGATTAATATTGCTTCATCAACTAATTCTTGGCAAACTAAGTATTACCCGTTCTAAGTACATTTCTATTGCAGACAGAAGAATAACTAACTAGACTAAAACATTCATATACAATAAACGAACACCGCTTTTATACCAATTCTTTTAAACACTCCTTCCGCCCGCTATAGCCATAAGGCCGCGGAACAACTTACCTTCCACTAGTACCAATACCTACTTTGTAACCACTTTTCAATCACTACTTAAAAAATAGGTAGATGACACAATAACATAAGCTACGTTTCACACCATCCATTAACTATGGATTTTACCCTTACTTCTACCCTCATGCCACTAACTACCTTTGAAAAGTATGCGTTTTCGGTACTTTTTTTGTTAAGCTTATGCACGTGTGACTGATTGTATGACCTAATCGTACCTATATTGATAATTTATGATGCGTCTGTGTGTTAAAGTTAAATTTCACTGTTGTATATAGATCTTCTGCATATGTGAATTTATATTATTACGTTGTCATTAGCAAAAGTGCTCTTGGTATTTTGCATGAACTATTCCTTTTATACTTCTTAAAACTGTTATACTTACAAGTTGTGCCCTTCCTGCAATAATCCCTTAGGTATTGGCAGTATGTACTAACTAAATAAGTAAATAAAAAAGTAAATAAATGAATGAATAAATAAACTTTATAACATCACACTTATAGCCACTGGACTAAGAAGAAACTCCAGGGAATATTTTCGGCGGAGCAATGCGACGTAATGCAAGTCCGAAACCTAGGTATGTAGAGGACGCTGCAGTTTTTTATGCAATTCTCAGATATCCGTGTGGCCACAGTGGGAGAATCGTAGACTGCAAACTATAGCTTTCCTTCAGTAGGTGCTTTAGTTGATAATTTTGTTTTCTTTTTTTAAAGACCTAGTAACGTTTACTCGTTAACAACAACCCTGCGTTAAATTTTTATTTACGCTCTGAGTTTCTTCAATATTTTGTGTTTTGAATGCAAAGCATTTCTTAGCAAACTTCGGCGCCTTTGAGCGTATCTGTCTATGTATCTATCTATCCAGCCGCTTACGTGTGGGTGCTGTCGTGATCACCCCCTTAATTTGGCATGAGTCAAAATTAGAATGGGGGGGGGGGTAAAATCGTTTGACGAATATGACACGCTGGTCAAGGCAATAATATTGTCACAATCCCGTCGCGTACATCGCCAAACACTTCCCGCCAGACAGTGACACATACCCAATGGCGGATATGCACCGCTTGTATGCTGGTGTCACAAACCGAGCGCGCAAAAAGGGCGCGCCGCCAAATTCTCGCGACAAAGCGCCGGAGAGACGCCTCAAGGTCAATGATGAAAAAAAGAAAACAAGCATCCAAGACTCTCCGGGCGCGCGTCTCTCTCCCTCCAAAGCATAGGTTCGCCGACGAACCTCCTCACTTTGGTGGCCGAGCAATCCCTGGAAAGTTCTCGATGGAAAGGGGCGTGGTGATGCAGGGTTGCGTCATCTTTCGCGGACGGCCCTCGTACCGTCTCGCGCTTTCCCCAGCCTTCACTGCGTATCGCACCGACGAAATGATGAGAACTTTCTGGAATCTCGTGCGGAAGGTATTTAATCGAGCAGCAGAGATGGGAGATCAGGAGAAGAAGGAAGTTAGCGCCAGTGTGCGTGGGGTTATTCCGCCGCGTCTGTCGGTGAAGGTTTTGTCCTTAGTGACAAAGCAGGAGAAGAAAGTATGCGCCAGAGTGCGTAGGGTGTTCCGCCTTGTGGGCGAAGCCTTTTGTCTTCCGTGACAAAGGAGGAGAAGAAGAGGATTTCCACCTGAGGGGTGAATCCTCGAGCTACAGGCAAGAGTGTGTGTCTACCGCTATCGAGCGAAGACGCGTGGCAACAGCTGCGCGTGTGAAGCCGACGTGTTTACGGCGAAGAAGTTTGGAGCCTGGAGAGCGGCCAATTGAAGAAGTGAGGTTTCCTCGAAGAGAAACTTCGGGGGCTGCAGAACGACAACAACGCTCGACTTTGAGCGATTCTCGGAAGAGTATCATCCAGACTTTTGTTCCACGAACTCTAGACTGAATAAGTTTTCTAACTCTTTAGTCTTTAAGTGCCTTGGTTGTTCGATGCATGTGACTGCATTGTAGTGCGTATTGTTGTCTGTGTCCGTTGTTTGGAGTGTGGCTGATTGTACTGCGTAGTACGTTGTTTGATTGGTATCATATCATATTCAACTATTGTTGAGTGTGCATACTTGTGTATCGTTTTGATCTGCCATAATTGAGAATATAATTTTGTTTTGTTTATCAACTCTCGGCTTTGACTTGTTCTTTGGGCCACAGCTGGCGTCCGCTGGCGCGCCAAATAGGACCACTTTTAAATTGTCCACGCTTTCGAGGTGCGGTTCGGGGGGCCGATACTTCGGCCCTTGGAATTAGCCCTGCAATCGCCTCCCTAATTAACGGGACCCGTGACAGCTGGAATGTGCCACAGGTGATTGACAATTAGTATCTACCACGGAACGATCACAACAAACATGGGCAGTTCTAACGCGCGAGCGTTATGAAATACCCGACGTCGGTAGTGCCGACCTGACTAATGCGAAGAACATAGGTGTGGGTCCCAGCTGGAATCGAACCCAAGCATTCTGCATGGCAATGAAGAGTTTTACCACAGAGCTACGTCAGGTCTCGGCTTCGCTTTTGAAATAGACAATAATATTTGTGAAACTTCAACAGTAGTTTCAGTGCTGCCTACCCAATTTTATGAACATTACATATGTACTCTATCGATACGGCCGTAACTTCAGGTTAACGTCAACTGTGGTTAGTTGCCATGCGCTGAAGCTTATTTATGTAGCAGTGTCTTGGGCCAGCATGTTCACGAGCATCAGCTCTTCACATCAGCTTCTGGCGTTTCTCTAATACACATGTTCCAGTTGGCAACGTTGCGCAAGTGCAAACAAGTGGTTGTATAAACATCTGCAACTCTTTAACATATGTCTGTGCGTGCAACATTTGCACGTATATTTAGCGTAATTTCTTTACGTGTCGCTCAATCGAAAAATCGCAACACAGTCACCTTCCCTCCGCATGCTTCACATAACGTCGATTCACAGATGCGGTACATGGAATCTGCCTAATTTTCTCACGTAGCGAGATAAAACACCATTATCGTCTTCAGTGCTTATAATAAATGCAGTAACAGATACGTGCAAAAGCGATCCTTTATTGTGCGGCCACCTTATTTTCCACGTTTAGGCGCACTACAAATCACGCTTCTGCAGTTTAAAACTGTAAGTGTCCTTCACTTGTGAATATGAATATCTTGAAAAAATAATGTTACCTAGGTGAGGTGAAGGTATCGGACGAAAAAAGGCGTACTGACTATCTGGACTTTGAAGAACATTGCATGAATCAGGCTTAGGAAGTTTAAAACTGCAGGTACCGTACTTTTGTAGAGATTTTGCGCAAATAATATGACGTGGTCGTGACGGTGAAGAAGGTGGTACTCAAAATATTGAAAACGTAACGTTTTTTTGGGGCAAACTTGTGCCCACGACAGGAGATGTCAAATGAATACACGGTGTACGTTGATAGCGGCAAAAATGGCGTCGGTTGTCACAGGCTGTCGGTAATGGGACCAGTGGCAAGTAATGACGGCATTTATTCGAGCCTATCACTCGAGACTACGTTCGTTTCAGAATGAACACCACTGTTCGTACTTGCAGACTAATGCATATCAGAAGGTTCCAAAATAATATTGAAGGTTCTTAGACATTCAGGTGCGGCATGTGCAAGGCAGTAGTTATGCGTGTATGCACCAAAAAGCGTGCGTGGCAGTAATTTGTGTCTTCACTAACAAACATAGTTGATTCAATGTTTCATTTCCTGGGTCTTAACACATTGATACACTCGTTAACAGCTGCACTAATTGCAAAAGATTTACGTACTATTCTTCAGACAATTTTGTGAAACATGCGTGTATTGTCTTATTTAAGAAAAAGGATTGCCAAAACACCGGGGCACAGGAGGGCTCATATAATATTTCATTTACAACTTATAGCTTCATGCAATGTTTAGCTGCCTGTGATAGGGGTTTCGGTGCTTTTGAATGTCGGACAGTACTCGTACCACCAAGCAAATTTTCGCAGACATGTCGCTGGTACTATACGAATGCAAATAATCTCACTTTTAAACATGGATGCTTCCCTAGGCTAAATTTTTACAGTTACTATGCTGACTCCCCTAAAATTTATAAGCAGGGAAAATGCTTCAAAAACTATGTTTAGCCAGCGCCACTGAGTCCGATACTTTACGTATTGCTCAGTATATGGTGAGTCACTGCAAACATGATACGTCGATGTATGTCAAACTGGCCCGAGCCCCTGCTTACCAAATGGAAAACACTTCAATATACGGAACGTTGCTATGGCACCAGAGTTGTGGCGCTCCTTTGCTGCCTCTGGAATGCGCCCTCTGTGACATCTCAACTTAAGAAGACTGTGAAATTCCTGAAAACTTCAAGAGTATCACGCAATGAGTAGAAAAGTTCGGTTCCAGACCATCTTTCGCCCCGCCGGAAAAAGTAGTGCTGAACAATATTTCTGCCAGTCACGGGTTGGAAGACAAGCGCCCACGCTCATGGCTGAAAGCAGACTAAAGAGGACGAAAATCTTTAGCGGGTAGAAGCATCATGTAAAAAAACGAATGAAGTTTGGTAATAAAAATAACTTGCAGTTGCTTGCCTCAAGCAAGCAGGGTTGCCTTGTTATTTTACTTCAGGGGTTACTTCAGGAAAATTCAATGACTGCACTTCAGAAAAGTTTTGTTAGTATTGACAAAAAAAACAAGCAAAGTTCAGGACGATGCCTCTCGCCTTACTCTTTAACCACAGTCTTGAGAAGCTCACTCATACAATAAACTTTCTTAGAATTGTATCTTGAGCTGTTTTTTGAAACTAAAATACATAAGCCAGCTGCTGCTGTTTAGGTCCTATTCTGCCGGAAAACGATTATGGCATCTTGACGCTTCTAGATTTTTTCAAAATCAACTTATTAGCTTGAAGGTATTGGATCCTGTTTGTGTACCAAGTTCCGATAATTTTGTCACCTTCTTACCAACTCCAAACTATGGTAATAGCATTATTTTATCATTGATGTCCCAGGACTGGTGTTATCGCATTGGGCATTGTGTCTAATGTGAACTGTAGCACAGTGAATTGATAAGCATAGTGACCAAATAGAATTTAATAATAAATGTGGCCTATGAGG
>WOVY01008693.1:0-21240 GCA_013436015.1 Rhipicephalus annulatus | reverse complement strand
TGCTTCAGCCGCACAAAAGGTGATAAAAAACCACAAGTTTTACGACAGAACTCGTCAAACACTGCCTCACAACAGGGAAGCCTTCGACTACCATAACGCGACGACGCTGACTCGGTAACAAAGGTGATGGAAGAGAAAGCTTCTCGAGTAGTGGTTCAACCGTCGTGACTCCTCAGCGTGAAAGAACAACCACGGCCCCCTACCGGATGTGTAAAACCATTAGAGATAAACAGTGCATTCGGTGACCTCTGCTCACTGTAGATGCCAGTCACATGGAGGTGAAATGTCTGTAGATTTGTTATATTTTGTTGTGTAAAGTCGGAGTACATATTATAATCACTGAGAAGCAGAGTTTTATCTCCATGTTAATTTGGCATGTGTTCAAATATTTCCAGAGAAAAATTGTTCATTCAAACAAAAACAAATATGTATAAACTTTCTTTATATTTGAATACATGATTCCTTCTTAAAGCAAAATTAACATTTCTACTCAGCATTCATGCCATGCGTTGACTACCA
Source organism: Rhipicephalus annulatus (assembly GCA_013436015.1). NCBI lineage: Eukaryota > Metazoa > Arthropoda > Arachnida > Ixodida > Ixodidae > Rhipicephalus > Rhipicephalus annulatus. Next base: position 20,721 of record WOVY01008693.1, on the reverse strand, counting down.
ATAATCTACCATCCCATAAATATGCTATTGCCAGTGAACTGTATTCTTGTAAACTGCTATCTATGCATCTCTTTTATTTGGCTACACCAGCTGTGTGAATTCAACAAGTGGAACAGTTGACTACCAAACTTTTAGTTGGTAGTTAGCTCAACGAGTGCTGCTCACTCTGTCAGATTGCTCCTTCTAAATTTAAAGCATTAAAACAAACTTTACCCAACTTCATGCATTTGCTTAAGTGAAATTTCCCAAATTTTTTGAATGGGACAAGCTTAGTTTTTGCCCTACGTTTTGGCGTATAAGATTAAAAATATATGTAAATTCTTGTCGTGAAGATACTGTACCAGTGGCTTCGCAGAGGCATTCCCTTGAATATCAATTTATGCTGCAAATTCACAACGAAACATGGCTAAGTCACGTACAATGTCTAGCTTTCAATATACTGTTATAACTTATGTTAGCAACTTTTTGCCTCGTGCAAAGCAACAGAATACGTGCATTTTACGACATTTTGTTTGCAAAACCACGTCTCTCTAACACTCAAGTTACTCTAATATGAAACACTCCATAATGCCCTGTCGGAGCTAAAAACCCACTGAACGAAAACAGGAAAAAGAAAATATTATATAAATTCCGCTTGAGAGCAGCTTCTGTTCCGATAAACAGTTTAGATTCAGCGTTTTCGAAGATCTGCCTGCATTTTTGAAACATTCATAACATGCCACAGCTGCACATCAGCCTTTGTGAGGCAGTTTGAGTTTTAGCACCTTGATGGGCATGATGTCAGACGTCCCTGCGGCATATGTAAGCTGCACGGTTTTCTGTCCTGCTGCTTCCCTTTCTCCACCTCTTCTTTACATCGTGCATTCCGCCTTCCACAAAGTTGCTAGGATGGCTACACTTTCGGGCCTTTACTCTCCCGACAGTAAAATTGTTCACTGCCGGTGCTATTTATACTTGTTTTAGGAAACCCTACAGTGGGAATGTAGTTGATTGAGAGACACGAACGACGGCTGGCGAGATTCGCAACACCATTTCCGGAAACGTTAAATGACATTCACTCGGCTTGATCACGTGGCCACTAGATGTGGCAGTTTGTAAAAAGCACCAGAGTAGACGACACGCACTCCAGTGTTTCCTTTAACAGTGAACCCCTCTGTAAATATACTGCGGGTGTTGCGCATGGTCGACGTGGTACTTATGTCGCTACATACTTAAGCTACCCGGAAAGCTATGTTTTTACTTACAACTTCCTGGCTATCATTACACACAGCCCCTTTTCCATGCCTCGCAGTGAGCCAAAAAATGGTGATTTCATGGGTATGAACGGCGCGAGGAATTTGCCAGCCAAAGCAATACAGGCCTCATGCATCGCTAAACAGATGTATGGGTGGCCACCTTCTGTTTATTTGTTACATAGCTACTTGAAACCCTCAGGAATATGATTGGGGATCAGTGTGACATCGCTCACGATGCGGTGCAAGCGTGGTGAGCAGGCAGAGAGAGAGATGAGGTCAAGCAGTGTGACATTCATACTTGGAAGGCGTTTTGACACTTACATACACGAATGCAGTGCTCAGATTTAGTGAAACATATGAGAATGAATTCTTTCAGCTATAAAACGAGTTTTCTCGCACAACTACAAATTTGTAAGACAGATGCAAATTGCACCTGTTGAACATTGAACAATGAATCTAATAATATCATATTCACTTGGATTTATAATCCAAAAAGTAGGCAATCAATTTGATATGCCTTTGAGAGTATTCCATTCAGTGTTTAAAGGTAATATTATTTGCGCACACCTACAAAATCATCAGCACAGTACACATAGTAAAGAAAGTTTAAAGGCCTTAATAAGCGCGAAAAGTGGCCTGTCGCTGTCTACACGAGCGCTAACAACATCGTTGGTTGACATCATAGATTACCAAACTTTTTGAAATCATGACATCATCACGTGACTTCGCCCGTGGGCTGAATTGGGCAGATCTCTCAGAAACTGACAAACCGCAAGACATGCAGAAATTGGCGAGAGGAATACAGTCGACCAAGAAGCAGAAAACGATAGCTGCTTCGGCACTCATATCCTGTAATACAAATGCATAAGGGAACTTCAGAGTCTTATTGGGACAGAAATTTTGCACACAACCTGCGTACTTATCGGCCTTTTACGAATGCGACGGCGCACCTGTCAGAATCTGATCAGTTCGTGCACTGGTTCTACATATCATTTCAATGCAGTTTCAGAGCAGCACAGTAGTATGGTATATGAAGTGATAACACGAAACGATTGCTTCTTGAGTGCTTACCGATATGGGTACCCATAGCACTAACATCATCATCATCATCATCAGCCTCTCTACGTCCACTGCAGGACAAGGCCTCTCCCATGTTCCGCCAGTTAACCCGGTCCTGTGCTTGCTGTTGCCAATTTATACCCGCAAACTTCTTAATCTCATCTGCCCACCTAGCCTTCTGTCTCTCCCTACCCCGCTTCCCTTCTCTGGGAATCCAGTTGGTGACCCTTAATGACCAGCGGTTATCCTGTCTACGTGCTACATGCCCGGCCCATGTCCATTTTCTCTTCTTTATTGCAGCTATGATATCCTTAACTCCCGTTTCTTCCCTAATCCACTCTGCTCTCTTCTTGTCTCTTAAGGTTACACCTACCATTTTTCTTTCCATTGCTCGCTGCGTCGTCCTCAATTTAAGTTGAAACCTCTTTGTGAGTCTTCAGGTTTCTGCTCCGTAGCTAAGTACCGGCAAGATACAGCTGTTATATACCTTCCTCTTGAGGGACAGTGGCAATCTACTTGTCATAATTTGAGAGTGCCTGCCGAATGTGCTCCACCCCATTCTTATTCTTCTAGTTACTTCAATCTCGTGGTTAGGCTCTGCGGTTATTACCTGCCCTAAGTAGACATAGTCTTTTACAACTTCAAGTGCACTATTACCTATCGCAAAGCGCTGCTCCTTTCCGAGGTTGTTGTACATTACTTTCGTTTTATGCAGATTAATTTTAAGACCCACCTTTCTGCTCTCCTTGTCTAACTCCGTAATCATGAGTTGCAATTCGTCCCCTGAGTTACTCAGCAATGCAATGCCATCGGCGAAGCGCAGGTTACTGAGGTACTCTCCATTAACTCTTATCCCTAACTGTTCCCATTCTAGGCTTCTGAAACGTCCTGTAAGCACGCAGTGAATAGCATTGGGGAGATTGTATCCCCCTGCCTTATACCCTTCTTTATTGGTATTCTGTTGCTTTTTTTTATGAAGCACTATGGTAGCAGTTGATCTCCTGTAGATTTCTTCCAGAATGTTTATATATATTTCATCTACACCCTGATTCCGCAGTGTCTGCATGATGGCCGATATCTCTACTGAATCAAACGCCTTCTCGTAATCTATGAAGGCTATGTATAGTGGTTGGTTATACTCTGAGCATTTCTCTATTGCCTGATTGATAGTATGAATGTGGTCAATTGTTGAGTAGCCTGTTCTAAATCCTGCTTGTTCCTTTGGTTGATTGAATTCTAATGTTTTCTTTACTCTGCTAGCAATTACCTTTGTAAATAGCTTGTATACTACAGAGAGCAAGCTGATCGGCCTGTAATTCTTCAAGTCCTTGTCATCTCCTTTCTTATGTATTAAGATGATGTTAGCGTTCTTCCAAGACTCTGGTACTTTTCCCGTCAGGAGACCACCTCGTAAATAGAGTGGCTAGTTTTTCTAACACAATCTGTCCTCCATCTTTCAGCAGATCTGATGTTACTGATCCTCACCAGCAGCCTTGCCTCTGTGCATGCTCTCCAAAGCTTTTCTGACTTCTTCTATCATTACCGGTGGGGTGTCGTCTGGGTTACTGCTAGTTCTTATAGTATTAAGGTCGTGGTTGTCTCGGCTACTGTACAGATCTCTGTAAAACTCCTCCGCTATTTTAACTATCCTATTCATATTGGTAGTTAATTTGCCTTCTTTGTCCCTTAGTGCATACATCCGCCTTTTGCCTATCCCAAGTTTCCTCTTCACTGCTTTGACGCTTCCTCCGTTTTTCAGAGCGTGCTCAATTCTCTCCATGTTATACCTTCTTACATCGCATACTTTACGTCTATTAATCAGCTTCGAAAGCTCTGCCAGTTCTATTTTGTCTGTTGTACTTGACACTTTCATGATTTGACGCTTTTTAATTAGGTTTTTCGTTTCCTGGGAAAGCTTGCCGGTGTCCTGTCTAGCTACCCTGCCTCCAACTTCCACTGCACACTCCGTGATGATACTCGTCAGATTATCATTCATTGTATCTACGCTAAGGTTGGTTTCCTCGCTAAGAGCAGAGTACCTGTTCTGCAGTGACACTCTGAATTCCTGTACTTTCCCTCTCAGTGCTAGCTCATTGATTTGCTTCTTGCGTATCAGTTTCTGTCGTTCCTTCTTCAAGTCTAGGCAGATTCGAGCCCGTACCATTCTATGGTCACTGCATCTTACCTTGCCAACCACTTCCACATCCTGCACGACTCCTGGGTGTGCAGTCATTATAAAGTCTATTTCGTTCTTATTTACGCCATTAGGGCTCCTCCATGTCCACTTGCGGTTTTTCTCGTTTTCGGTAGAAGGTATTCAAAATACGCAGATTATTGCGTTCTGCGAATTCTACTAGTAGCTCTCCTCTGGCGTTTCTAGTGCCGATGCCATAATCTCCTACTGCCTGGTCTCCAGCCTGCTTCTTCCCTACCTTTGCATTAAAGTCGCCCATTACTATAGTATACTGTGTTTTCACCTTACTCATTGCCGATTCCACGTCTTCATAGAAGCTTTCAACTGAAGCGTCATCATGGCTGGATGTAGGCGCGTAAGCCTGTAATACCTTCATTTTGTATCTTTTATTCAGTTTAATTACAATGCCTACCACCCTTTCATTAATGCTGTAGTAATCCTCTATGTTGCCAGCTATGTTTCTGTGAATTAGGAATCCTACTCCCTGTTCTCTTCTGTCTGCCAAGCCCCGATAGCAAATGACGTGCCCATTCTGTAGCACAGTATAGGCCTCCTCTGTCCTCCTAACCTCACTCAGCCCTATTATATCCCATTTAATGCCTTCTAGCTCCTCGAATAATACAGCTAGACTTCCCTCACTAGATAACGTTCTAACGTTAAAAGTTGCTAAGTTCAAGTTCCAATGGTGGCCTGTCCGTATCCAGAGATTCCTAGCACCCTCTGCTGCTTTGCAGATCTGACCGCCGCCGTGGTCAGTTGCTCCGCAGCTGGTGGGGACTGAGGGCCGTGAGTTAATTGACGAATGCCTACGGGAGGGGGTGGCCAGATACTGCACCAGGGTGGCCAATCCTTCTCTGGTGAGATCATCGGTGCGTACTGGCAAGCCGGTACGCACCGATGCACTAACATGTGAGATGGCTATCGCAAAAACTCACGCACAGCCTTTTTTTCAAAGTTCCAATTTTTTTTGTTTCAAGCTTGAAACTGCCCCCCTCCCTATCAACCCCTTTGCGTCTATACTATCTTCAGTGTCTGGACAGCACGCCAGCTGATTAGTAGAGAAAAAAGGAACAGTATACAAAGTATATATACAGGAGGAGGTCCGAAAGCACAGGGCTTCAGGGGGACCTCCTGTTCAAAATGGGATTACAAAAATTACTCAATTAGCAGTAACAGTGAAAACAGAGAGATGAGTAAATTGATAAAACCAACACTAACTAAGACACAAGCAAAAAGAAGAGTGGAATAAACAATATAACAAGATAAAAACATCTAGAAGTTTATCAAGTACGAATACAATTGTTTTTTAAATGTGCCAATAGTCGAGCATTGCTTGATGTGAGATGGCAATGAATTCCATAATGATAATGCTGAGAAATATGCAGTGTGGCGAACAAAATTAGTGCGGATAGTAGGTAGTGGAAAATTTCCATTTGAAGTGAATCTAGTACGGTTTTAAGTTAGATAAAGCATTAGGATAAAAGACGCTTGATGGGACAAGATGATGCAATGACTTGAACAGCATGATAATGAGGTGATATTTAAATAAACTAACAGTAGAAAGTATTTCGAAGTTACGATGTAATGATAATGCACTAGAACGATATGAACTGAAAGTCATTAGTCTGATGGCTTGGTTTTGAATGTGCTGAATGGAAGATAAGTGGGTGAGGTATGTATTTCCCCAAGTGGTGATGCAATAACTAATATGGCTGTGAATAAAAGCATAATATAACTTGATTAGAGTTGAAATTTTAAAGTAGTAACGTGCTCTGATTAGAATCCTGACACCAAATGCTAGTTTTTTGCGCGAATGAATAACATGATTAGAGTATTTTAGGTTGCTGTCGAGAACGATTCCTAAGAAAGAGCAGTCATTGTCAGGGTTAATGAGTGAGCCATTTAGTTTAATAGAAATTTTTGAGGGAAGAACTTTGTTAGCTGAGTGGAATATCATGAACTTAGTTTTCTTAGGGTTAATACTGAGGGAATTCGTGAGACACCAGTTTAAGATGTTATTTAGATCTTTTTGTAATTTTAGCGTTAAAGAGTCAATTGATTTATCAGTGGCTAGTATTGTAGTGTCATCGACATAAAGAAAAGGCAGAGAGTTAGTAACTGAAAGGAAAAGGTAATTCATGTAAATTAAAAATAAAAGCGGGCCAAGAATGGACCCTTGAGGAACACCCTGATTAGTAGTAAGAAAATCTGATAAAGTAGAGCGAAAATAAACAGCCTGCTGTCTATTACAGAGGTAACTTTTAATGAGTGTAAGGGCAGGTCCAACAATACCAATGGCCGTTAGTTTGGTTTCCGGGATGCTGTGGTTAAGTGAGTCGAAAGCTTTGGTTAGGTCAATGAACAATGCTCCAGCTAATTCACCAGAATCAATAGCTTTTTTAATCTTATCAGTAAAAGTTAACAATGCAACATTAGTCGAGAAAGCAGGTCGAAAACCAAACTGACTAGGAGTTAAAATGGAAAACTTTGACAAGTAATTAGTTATACATTTCTCAATACACTTTTCTATTATTTTACTAAAAGATGATAGGATAGCTATGGGGCGATAGTTAGATATGAGAGTTCTCTCGCCTTTTTTGAACACTGGTATTATTTTGGCCTGTTTTAATTGTGATGGGAATGTACCTGTCTTGAATATTAAATTGATAATGCGGGATAGAGGGACGGCAATATGGTTGGCAATTAGCTTAATGTAGGACGAGTGAATTCCGTCCAGTCCAGGAGAGGTTACTTTAAGATTATGAATAATGCAGATAATTTCGTTAGGGTCTGTTGGGAAGAGGTAGAAAGATTGTGAAGAGCGGACCTGAGATTTATTGGATTATGGGGGGTACTAGAAGCTTGTTTACAGTAAAATGAGTTGAATTCATTCGCAATGTCAATTGGCTGATCTAAGACACGGTCAGCAATTTGAAGCTCAGTGATAGTTAATTCGGACGTGTTCTTGTTAAGAAGGAGTTAATTTTCCATTGTTCTTTAGAGTTGTTGCCAGCACGCGCTATTTTTTCTTCGTAGTAACTTTTTCTAGCTGCTTTTAAGAGTCTATTGAGAGTATTAAAATAGAGGGTGTAACGATGTTTTAGATTCATATTGAAAGGAGGGCGTTTGACTTTGTTGTAGAGGTTTTCTTTTTTACGCGTGCGTGTCAATAGACTGTTCGTTATCCAGGGATTATGGGGTGCTGAGTATATTCTTTTACATTTTACTACCGTGACGCTATCATGAATGCTTTCGCATATGCGTGACGAAAGAAAATCAAAGCTAAGTTGGCATCAGTGCATGTTTCAATGAAAGACCAGTCGACATTTGTTACGCGGTTCACATACTCTTTGTTTAGAATTGATTTAGAAAATCCTAAATCGCGATTATGCTTGAAGTTTTACATGAGAAGAAAACAGGGTAATGGTCAGTAATATTTACTTTAAGAACACCACTGTGTTCAGGTAAAAGAAAGTTAGACAGAACATGGTCAATGAGTGTGCTACTGCGGCCAGGAATGCATCTAGTTGGAAGTGTGATTAAGGACTCATAACCAAAACCTTGGTAACAATTTGCATATTCAATGCGATTGGAAGTATCTTCAAGTAAATCAATGTTTAAGTCACCCACAATAACAACATTTTTGCGTTCACATGATAATGTTTCAAGGACAGCATAGAGACTTGAAAAGAACTCAGAAATTGACGATGAAGGCAACCGATAGATAGTTCCAATGATAAGTTTACCAGTGAATGAAGGCTTGTCTAGTTCTATCCAAACAGATTCGCAGCTATCGACGACAATATGAAGGTCAGATCTGCGTTTATAGGGCAAAGTAGGTGAAATAAAGATGGCTGCGCCACCATGGCTACTTGATGTGCGATTGCAGTATTCTGACAAGTAACCTTGTAAGCCAAACAAGTTTTGATCCTCTAGTGTAAGCCATGTTTCCGAGATGCAGACGAGGGAAAAGGAACTTATGAAAGAATGTAAAAGAGCGTTTATTTCATCATAATTTTTTCTTAGACTACGCGCGTTACTGTGAATTCCTGATATGGCAGAGTTATTCAAGAAGGAACCTAAGTTATTGATACTAAAATAAGACGACATGATGACGCGCAGTGTTTCCTAGATAGATAAGTGACCAGATCTATCGAAAGATAGAAAGGTCAGCTTCAGTGCGAATCCAATACTCCCTACTTTTGTTTGATTGCCTCGCCTTAATATGGCAATTATCCGTCCAAAGGAACGCCCAACCCTTCTCTCTCTTGAGGGAGAGAGCTTTCGCGAACAACCTTTTGTTTTCTACAGTGAGATGGTCATTTACATGCAGAGGATAATGATGAGGGCCTGGGAATCCGAGATCATTCGTGTGCAGTTTGGCCTTGCGAGCCTTGCTTAAAAATTCTTGCTTCTTATCGCGAGAACAGAAGCGCGCGATAATGTTTTTTGAGTCATTCTTAGTGGGGACGCGATGAATGACGTCGATGTCAGAATCAAGAATAGTGCAGTTGATTTTAGTAGCCACAGCTTTTACTATGGCTGTGCAGTCTTCCCCTTGAGAGCACGGAATTCCCTTTAGTTCTACGTTGTGAAGTCTCGAGTATTGTTCCAGTTCTGACACACGGTTGCTTAAAGTTTCATTTTGTTTCTTTAGAGACTTATTAGAGGCAACTAACGTGGCGTTCTCGGAGCGTAGCTCCGAGACAAGCGCATTGAGACCACTGACGCCTGACACGAGGCTCTGTACTTCAGCCTTCAACTTTGACGTCTCTGGTATTAGTGCCAGAAGTTTGGGTTTGCATTCTTCAATTAGTTTAGAGGCTATTTCTTCCAGTTTATTCTCAGTCCAAGCCTTAAGCTGTTCAATGCGCTTCGCCAACTCGACATTTGAGGGCATGTTTGTAGGCAATCAAAACAATGAGGAAGGTTGTACAGTACGGTAGTAATTGCAGAACTAAATCACTCACAGCAGCAGTCACGGCTACGCACGATGCCCAAAACAACAAGAAGGCCACTGACCTGCGGAAGCGTTGAAAAACCTTTAGAATAGATGCCGATACGTAGAGCCGTAACTGTTGCTGCAAAGTGACGCTGGGTGAGACGGGCCTCCGCTTTATGCCGGAACACGAGCAGGTGATCAGCGCAGTAGATCCACGCAGATGATCCCTTATCCACCAAGGATAGCCGATGCTGATATTTGTGTAGAATGCACGAACACAGATGGCTCAGTCAGGTGGTTGAAGCAGGCGACGAAAAGCTGAAATGGTCGGTAGCACAGGACCACCGAATCCGTGGCAACCGTCGTCCAACAGCACACTTGATTTCTTCGGAATCGTCCAAAAGCCTGCTGAAGCGTAGAAAACCTTTAGAATAGATACCGATACGTAGAGCCGTAACTGCTGCTGCAAAGATTGGGACCCTTGGCTCAGCGAGTGCAAGCTGCAAAACCAGTCTGGGTATTGCGTTTGTCATTTGGGGGGCGCATAAGAATAGACGGCTCACACATTTGTGGCTGCACCCAGTGAACACTTGAAAAGCTTCATCACAGGAACACGTTTGAGTGCGTGTACGTTTTCTGCGAACGTCTCATTTTCTAAGTGTATATGGCGGCCGATGCTGAGAGTAAATGAGTTACGTCCTGCTTTGGTCAGTAAAGACCGGGTGCCTAGAAAGTAAGATATAGCATTACCTACATGAGGAGACAGATTATATACCAATGCTTAGCTTTGATAGAGGTAAATGGTGAATGCCTTGTTGATTCATTGATTGATATGTGGGGTTTAATGTCCCAAAACCACCATATGATTTTGAGAGACGCCATAGTGGAGGGCTCCGGAAATTTCAACCACCTGGGGTTCTTTAACGTGCACCCAAATATCAGCAAACGGGCCTACAACATTTCCGCCTCCATCGGAAATGCAGCCGCTGCAGCGGGATTCTATCCCGCGACCTGCGGGTCAGCAGCCGAGTACCTTAGCCACTAGACCACCGTGGCGGGGCAATGAACGTCTTGTATATTTCGCGCAGTTCAAGCTTTGATCATGCTACCTCTCAGTTAGACCAGTCACTGGCTACCTACAACAAGGAAATGGTGTCACATCAATAATTTCGAGGACACAATGGTTGTTCGAAATACCTGTGTTACCGTTATATGAGTAAGTATTACGCTAGCAAACAATTTTCTATCAAGAAGTTGGCGCACTGAAAATAATGTTTCCAAACTTCCAAAGGCATCGAGACAGTTGTGTTTTGCTGCGCGTGGCTGGGAAACGCTTTAGACCTCACGCAGCCATCCGCACTTTTTGCTGCAGTCAGGGAAATATGGCTCAATACCTCCCAGTTTACAATATAGGCGCTGCGCAATATGCTAGTTTTTTTCCACAAACTTGCCCACAAGCTATCCGCAAATTTGTCAATGGGCCTTTCACAAGTCTGCAAAGCGCTTCTATGGAGTTCAGCGAAATTGAAACTGGAGATCCGGGGACTCTGAGGTTATCTGCCACACACCGGTAAAAAAATCTCGGGGCTTGTTTTTTTTTTCAGGAATGATTTGCAGACAATTCAAGGTACTTCTCAGTTAGCAACCTGTCTCCCCCCTGCGCAAAGTTTGTAGAGGCTGCTCAGGCTTGTGACCTCCCTCTCCTCCCAAGAAAAAAAAAAGCGTGATGCGCATCTTGCCCAAGCTAGTCTCTAGAAAAAGGTCCAATGTTATACTGCCCTTCAACCAGCGTCACGTTGAACACACACTGCCAAACACACTGCCAAATTGCTTCAGACTAGGTAACAATACTAGCTGTCATTAGAAAGTCAACTATGTAAGCTTTCTAATGCGACAAAATTCACATCAATAGACTTAGCGTAGAACGTCAACAAACAATGACTAAAATGCAGAGCGGGTGCTGTCGAAGACGGACTGCCACATTAATAAATCTTTTTGTTTGGCTACTTAGTACATGCTTACTAATTTCAAAAAGACGCATACCATTGGGAATAAAATGAGAAAAGAACAGTGAGGGTGTCACTCGCAAGTGACTTTATTCTCAGAAAATTAACGAAATAAATAAGCGAAGTGACCATGCGCGTGCACTTTGCGTTACATGCTAGTAAAAAAAACACGCGGTAATATTGACAACAAAAGAAGCATGACAAAAGGCCACAAAACCAAAAATGTTCTAAAATATTAAATTCTCCACCACGCAGATCAAACTGGTGTATCACTAACATACGTATGTCCCTTCTTTTTAATGTAGTGTGCTTCTATATTATTAGGTACCAAGGTATTATTACTTTTCCAAGGACGGATGCACTGCAAAACCTAGCCTCACACCAGCAGGAACCACAATTTGCAGGCAAGTTTGCCCATACATAAAAAACAGAATTAGAGAGCAAGAACTTTCTGTCAAAAATAAACTTTCGGCATATTCGCCTCCACATTGTGTTCCCACAAGTGTGAGGCCAAGTTTTTTTGGTGTGTGTCGGTCCTTGGGAGGAGTAATTATATTTTGGCACGTGATAGTATGGAAGCATACTGCAATAAAAAGAAAGGAGATACACAAGTTAGTATTACATCGGTTGCTCTGCATTGTGGGGAGTTTCCTTTCCTAGACTTTTCTAAATCTTTTTTGGGGACCTTCAACGCGAAAACTTTGGCCTGCCTGCTGCCTGCCTGCCTGCCTGCCTGCCTGCCTGCCTGCCTGCCTGCCTGCCTGCCTGCCTGCCTGCCTGCCTGCCTGCCTGCCTGCCTGCCTGCTGCCTGCCTGCCTGCCTGCCTGCCTGCCTGCCTGCCTGCCTGCCTGCCTGCCTGCCTGCCTGCCTGCCTGCCTGCCTGCCTGCCTGCCTGCCTGCCTGCCTGCCTGCCTGCCTGCCTGCCTGCCTGCCTGCCTGCCTGCCTGCCTGCCTGCCTGCCTGCCTGCCTGCCTGCCTGCCTGCCTGCCTGCCTGCCTGCCTGCCTGCCTGCCTGCCTGCCTGCCTGCCTGCCTGCCTGCCTGCCTGCCTGCCTGCCTGCCTGCCTGCCTGCCTGCCTGCCTGCCTGCCTGCCTGCTGCTGCCCTGCCTGCCTCTGCCTGCCTGCCTGCCTGCCTGCCTGCCTGCCTGCCTGCCTGCCTGCCTGCTGCCTGCCTGCCTGCCTGCCTGCCTGCCTGCCTGCCTGCCTGCCTGCCTGCCTGCTGCCTGCCTGCTGCCTGCCTGCCTGCCTGCCTGCCTGCCTGCCTGCCTGCCTGCCTGCCTGCCTGCCTGCCTGCCTGCCTGCCTGCCTGCCTGCCTGCCTGCCTGCCTGCCTGCCTGCCTGCCTGCCTGCCTGCCTGCCTGCCTGCCTGCCTGCCTGCCTGCCTGCCTGCCTGCCTGCTGCCTGCCTGCCTGCCTGCCTGCCTGCCTGCCTGCCTGCCTGCTGCCTGCCTGCCTGCCTGCCTGCCTGCCCCCTGCCTGCCTGCCTGCCTGCCTGCCTGCCTGCCTGCCTGCCTGCCTGCCTGCCTGCCTGCCTGCCTGCCTGCCTGCCTGCCTGCCTGCCTGCCTGCCTGCCTGCCTGCCTGCTGCCTGCCTGCCTGCCTGCCTGCCTGCCTGCCTGCCTGCCTGCCTGCCTGCCTGCCTGCCTGCCTGCCTGCCTGCCTGCCTGCTGCCTGCCTGCCTGCCTGCCTGCCTGCCTGCCTGCCTGCCTGCCTGCCTGCCTGCCTGCCTGCCTGCCTGCCTGCCTGCCTGCTGCCTGCCTGCCTGCCTGCCTGCCTGCCTGCCTGCCTGCCTGCCTGCCTGCCTGCCTGCCTGCCTGCCTGCGCCTGCCTGCCTGCCTGCCTGCCTGCCTGCCTGCCTGCCTGCCTGCCTGCCTGCCTGCCTGCCTGCCTGCCTGCCTGCCTGCCTGCCTGCCTGCCTGCCTGCCTGCCTGCCTGCCTGCCTGCCTGCCTGCCTGCCTGCCTGCCTGCCTGCCTGCCTGCCTGCCTGCCTGCCTGCCTGCCTGCCTGCCTGCCTGCCTGCCTGCTGCCTGCCTGCCTGCCTGCCTGCCTGCCTGCTGCCTGCCTGCCTGCCTGCCTGCCTGCCTGCCTGCCTGCCTGCCTGCCTGCCTGCCTGCCTGCCTGCCTGCTGCCTGCCTGCCTGCCTGCCTGCCTGCCTGCCTGCCTGCCTGCCTGCCTGCCTGCCTGCCTGCCTGCCTGCCTGCCTGCCTGCCTGCCTGCCTGCCTGCCTGCCTGCCTGCCTGCCTGCCTGCCTGCCTGCCTGCCTGCCTGCCTGCCTGCCTGCCTGCCTGCCTGCCTGCCTGCCTGCCTGCCTGCCTGCCTGCTGCCTGCCTGCCTGCCTGCCTGCCTGCCTGCCTGCCTGCCTGCCTGCCTGCCTGCCTGCCTGCCTGCCTGCCTGCCTGCCTGCCTGCCTGCCTGCCTGCCTGCCTGCCTGCCTGCCTGCCTGCCTGCCTGCCTGCCTGCCTGCCTGCCTGCCTGCCTGCCTGCCTGCCTGCCTGCCTGCCTGCCTGCCTGCCTGCCTGCCTGCCTGCCTGCCTGCCTGCCTGCCTGCCTGCCTGCCTGCCTGCCTCTGCCTGCCTGCCTGCCTGCTGCCTGCCTGCCTGCCTGCCTGCCTGCCTGCCTGCCTGCCTGCCTGCCTGCCTGCCTGCCTGCCTGCCTGCCTGCCTGCCTGCCTGCCTGCCTGCCTGCCTGCCTGCCTGCCTGCCTGCCTGCCTGCCTGCCTGCCTGCCTGCCTGCCTGCCTGCCTGCCTGCCTGCCTGCCTGCCTGCCTGCCTGCCTGCCTGCCTGCCTGCCTGCCTGCCTGCCTGCCTGCCTGCCTGCCTGCCTGCCTGCCTGCCTGCTGCCTGCCTGCCTGCCTGCCTGCCTGCCTGCCTGCCTGCCTGCCTGCTGCTGCCTGCCTGCCTGCCTGCCTGCCTGCCTGCCTGCCTGCCTGCCTGCCTGCCTGCCTGCCTGCCTGCCTGCCTGCCTGCCTGCCTGCCTGCTGCCTGCCTGCCTGCCTGCCTGCCTGCCTGCCTGCCTGCCTGCCTGCCTGCCTGCTGCCTGCCTGCCTGCCTGCCTGCCTGCCTGCTGCCTGCCTGCCTGCTGCCTGCCTGCCTGCCTGCCTGCCTGCCTGCCTGCCTGCCTGCCTGCCTGCCTGCTGCCTGCCTGCCTGCCTGCCTGCCTGCTGCCTGCCTGCCTGCCTGCCTGCCTGCCTGCCTGCCTGCCTGCCTGCCTGCCTGCCTGCCTGCCTGCCTGCCTGCCTGCCTGCCTGCCTGCCTGCCTGCCTGCCTGCCTGCCTGCCTGCCTGCCTGCCTGCCTGCCTGCCTGCCTGCCTGCCTGCTGCCTGCCTGCCTGCCTGCCTGCCTGCTGCCTGCCTGCCTGCCTGCCTGCCTGCCTGCCTGCCTGCCTGCCTGCCTGCCTGCTGCCTGCCTGCCTGCCTGCCTGCCTGCCTGCCTGCCTGCCTGCCTGCCTGCCTGCCTGCCTGCCTGCCTGCCTGCCTGCCTGCCTGCTGCCTGCCCTGCCTGCCTGCCTGCCTGCCTGCCTGCCTGCCTGCTGCCTGCCTGCCTGCCTGCCTGCCTGCCTGCCTGCCTGCCTGCCTGCCTGCCTGCCTGCCTGCCTGCCTGCCTGCCTCGCCCTGGCCTGCATGCCTGCATGCATGCCTGCCTGCCTGCTTGCTGCCTGACTGCCCTGCCTGGCCTGCCTGGCCCTTGCCTGCATGCCTCCTGCCTGCCTGCCTGCCTGCCTGCCTGCCTGCATGCCTGCCTGCCTGCCTTGCCTGCCTGCCTTGGCGCCTGCCTGGCCTGCCTGCCTGCCTTGCCTGCCTGCCTGCCTGCCTGCATGCCTGCCTGACCTGCCTGCCTGCCTGCCTGCATGACTGCCTGCCTTGACTGCCTGCCTCTGCCTGCCTGCTGCAGCATTGCCTGCCTGCTGCCTTGCCTGCCTGCCTGCTGCTGCCTGCCTGCCTGCCTGCCTGGCCTGCCGGCCTGCCTGGCCTGCCTGCCTGCCTGCATGCCGCTGCCTGCCTGCCTGCCTGCCTGCCTGCTCCTGCTGCTGTCTGTCTGTCTGTCTGTCTGTCTGTCTGTCTGTCTGTCTGTCGTGTCTGTCTGTCTGTCTGTTCGTCTGCTTGTCGTCCGTCTTTCTGTCTGTCTGTCTGTCTGTCTGTATGTCTGTCTGTCTGTCTGTCTGTCGTTCTGTCTGTCTGTCTGTTCTGTCTTCTGATCTGTCTGTCTGTCTTTACATTTGTCGGTTTGTCCACTTTTTAGCGGCCACCGGGTACTTTAAAAAGCCGACTCCATCCGCCGTGCCAAACATGTTGCACAAAATTTAGCGTTTATACTTGTGCAATTGTCAAGTAAAAACAGTTATTGCGCAAGTCTGGGGCACCATAACAACATGTATATGTTCTTCATGTGCGCCTTTTACTAGAAAAGTCATACATCAGTAATTTTTGAGACCGTAGCGCTTATCACACTGTGCAGACCATTGTAACGCTTCCACGAAACGGCAAGTGTTTGCAAAGCTTGCTAAGACGAGACGGTGGTGGCACATACCCTTCGCTTTGCGTTCTACGCCTAATCACCTCAGAGACGGTCGTGCAAACCTGTCTCGGAGCCACGCGCTTTGTTTCCAAGGAAACTGCCAGATGGCGCTTATGTCTCACGTGTGACGTGTTTGATGCATTTGTTCGCCTCCGCTGCACGCTCGAGACACTCTAAACCCGGCGCCTCCAGAATACCATTCACCGATGTTCTTGCGCAGAACACCAAATAAATGTTTTGTTCCCTTTTCCACACGCAAGACTATCGTCTTACGATGACATTAGCAGATTACATGCAGATACAGGGCCGCCGATTTTTCGTTCAGTGGCTTTTTTGTCGTCATTATCTTGTTGTCAATCTTATTTCCTGTTTTTTTTTACAAGCATGTGAGGCAATGTGTGTACGCGTGTTTCTACCCTTATATATTTCGCTGGTTTTCCGAAAATAAAGTTAGTTGCGTGTGACACCCTCTCTTTTTCTGTCCTCAATTTTCTTCCACCATGGTAATTGTATTTGTGTATTTCAGTTAGTACTGTGTTATTTTCCGAAGACATGCTAATATACTGCACTGAATTCGCCCTGGGCGTCGCCTTCACTCGCCATTTTCACCCACCTAATTGGCCGTGCGGACAGCCCGAATTGTGAACGCTGCCAAGTGCGTGAAACGATAGCTCACATATTTGTGACTTTGTATTATACGTGGCCGCAAAGGAAAATGCTAACTGCATTGTTGGCAAGCATCGGGACGAACACCAATAAGTGAAAGCCACATATTGTCAGCAATGAACGACCAAACAGTGTCAAAACTGCTACAAAGGCTGTTCTAGACTTTATAAAAAGCACTGAACTAGCAACTAGACTGTAGGGTACTATGCTAAGTGGCTACTGTACATACGCACCACCTCTTCTTGTCCCCATCATCACCCTTCGTCCCTCTTTTCTTCCCCTTTCCCTTATTCCCTGTGTAGAGTAGCAGGCTAGAGCAAACTAGCTCAGGCCGACCTCTCTGCCTTCTAATGAATTCTCACTCACTCACTCACACTATTTTCCAATAACGAAACCCTTGCGAAGCCAAAACTGCTCTGTTCACCAGTACATCTAGTTACAGCAAGGGTCAGCTGTATAAAGAAATAAATGAAAGCATCAAACCTTGCACCAAAATAAAAATATCATGGTAAGTGAAACGGAAAAAAGATGCAGCCTAACTGCTCCCATTCCAAAATCACGCCAAAAGAGAATGCTCCTTATCTCAAAGTTGCAACGACAGCACGCGTCAGTTGACCTTGCAATATCCTCCACATCTACCATCTCCCTGACCCTTCGACCTGGACTTATTGCAAGGAGCACACTGTCTTCAAAAATGGACCTAATCTATCGACCTACGCAAGCATTCCAAGAAACCTTAAAACTGCTGTGTACACACTGCAATGGTGCTCACAGTGTATCATTACGGAAGGTTTCTGTCTGAGCCACTTACCTCCCGAATGTTACAGAATAAAAGGAGCATTAACGGCTTATTTTTATTTCTTAGACACAGCCTGAGCACTCTCATGAAAAATTGCATAGCGTTTTTTCTGTTGCTAAAAGTTTGTTAACAATGCACTCATCGAGGATAGAATGGTTCGTTACTTAAAAAAGGGTTTTTACTGACTTCGTCACTATTTCCGTTTCAGAGAGCGCCAAGTGAGGTGAAACCTAACGTGGTTTTCATGCGAACATAGGTGGCTGCATGAACCCAAAACCACATGCACGTCGTCAGCACACAGAAAACTTTCTTCAATGAAGGCTTCCTGGGTGTCGCGATAATTGCCTCTGGTATGTAAACATGCATGACCCATCAAAATGCACAGCCAAAACAAGGACATCAGCCTTTGTACTCCCATGCAAGTCTGCCCCCTCTTCATTTGAAAAAGTCTAATAGGAGAGCACTTGCTAGGTTTGTGGAAGCCAACATAAGCCTATGACCGTAGATTGCGGTGGGTTATTGAGACGGAAACGAAGAGGTGTTCTGTAAGTAACGGTATGACAAGCACTGTAAAGTTAAATTTAAGTGTGTTCCAGCATACATTACTTGTTGATGTTTTGTAGACAACAAACGCGTTCCTAATGATCTATCCCACAAGTTAACTCACCTGCAAAGGCTGCTTCGAGCAAATGCAACAGACAAGAACAAAAGATACAAAGATGCATCATCATCTTCCCACTGAAATTATTACAAAGCAGTGCAGATGTATATACAAGTCCTTCAATGAGACCGGACTGTCAGCCTATGAAAAATATAGGAGACGTTAATAGTAGCTTTTTGACTATAGTACAGCATTTACGGTAAACATGTTCAGAAATTAGGATGAACAAACATGCAGCTTTCTCCTGGCAAAGACTAAACCCGCAACCTTCTAATAATGCATTCAATGCTCGTCTCCATTGAGCTCAAATGCCGACTGTCCTCCTGTCGACATTATCGGATGTTTCCATGCATGTAAAACCTGAGAGCATAAGTCGGCACTATCCATAGCATGTAATCTTTTTGCACGTGTGTAGCTCACAATTAGCCCTCCCACGCTACCTGAAGGCATTAGGTGCACAGGAACGAGAGCGTTGCTATGAATGAACAAAAAAGATTTTAGGGGCTCATTTTTCTTTGTTGGAAGGATTGTGTTCACCATGTGTTTAAAACATGTTACAAACTTCTGCTTGTGATCAGAGCTGGAGCCTTTTTAGTTAATTAAATAGGTTCTGCAAAGGTAAGAAAGTACACCGCCTGTACTTCAATACTTTCCCCTACCTCCTTGAAACTGTGAGAGACAATGTACATGCAATGTACTACAGCTGCCTTATTCTTTTCTTGGGACTTCCATATGGCCTGCCACTCCTCTTCTCACCTAGCATTCACCACATACCTAAGCAAACTCACAGCTACCAACGACAACACATCTTGAGCGAAACCCACAATAATAAAATGGGATGCTTACCGGAAGAGCGCATCATCCACATTGTTTGTGATGAGACGATTGCCACAGAACATTCTGCAAAGGCAAGTGACCACTTTTGAACAGCGCGACACAAAAGAAGCTATGGCTTCCAAGCACAAGATTCATACCACCAATACGAATCTTATTAAAAACTGCCCTAAACTGCCTTAGAAACTGCCTTAAGTACAGGAATTTAATCGTGTGCCATTTAACAAGCAGCTACGTAATTTCAAGAAGTCGAAGCACATCCCGAGAAAGCTTCAATTTGGGCATGACATTCTACTCACAGCCTATTGATCCTGTTTGACGAAACACCAAAAAATCATTCGCATCTACAAAGCAGGAGGATCTTACAGCCCTAGAAGTTATCAACCTTTTAATCATATTTTTCCTTTCAGCACAGGCCAACACAAGTCGTTAAAATCTACACATTGATTGACCAAATATAAACAGCGCACCCGCACAGAGGATCTACTGCGCTGCGTCAAGGATGCTATCGAATTTCTTTGAGCGGTTATCCTTCCCTGGAAAGTGTCGAATGTCAGTGACAGGTGTTTGGAAGTGTTTCTCACGCTGTTACTGGACTCTACCTTTTCTGGCTAGGTCATAATTGTGTATTTGTAACAGCATTGTATTAGTATTGGACCGATCACTGTATAAATTCTTAGATACCCGCACTTCAATTGTATTCGAAGGAACAATATAACCGATTTCTAGGTTTCAGTGCTGCACAAGCTCCTGCTATGTGGATAATTTTTACTGTTCAAATGGCAGAATCTGCGGGCTGTAACAGCTTGTAATGCCCAACCTGAAGGGATTTGCAGCACAAACTCCAGCATCTTGTGGCAATACAAGAGGTTCTCAGATGTTTCACAATCGAATCTCTGCGCTTAGCACAGCTTTTCACAAAATGGTGCAGAAGTTGGCAGTATAGTTCTCGTCCATGGGAGCCACTGCTGCTTTTCTCGTTGGGGCACACAAATGGGGCCAAGAGGGTGGCTATGCAAATGGCCTTGCAGAATTGCTCTGTGTGGATCATCTCATCACAAGGTGGCTGAATCAATTTCTAAGTAAGGGGTAGGTTTCAACTCAAACCTGTAGCTGAGGATTCACTCACGCATGCGTTGTATCGTAGGTGTAGAAAAGAGCTACAGACCATCTGAAGGGTTGCAAGAGAAGAAGACACCTGTCGTACTTAACACGCACAGTGTTTCTTACAAACTCTACTTAAAAATGGAGAGAAAGTGCTGGAGTCGAAGTGGTGTTTGCGGCCCCTGAAACTTTCTGGCCTATGCAGATTCATCGATCAGATGAAAGGAAGGGAACACTGCCCCATTCATCACAGGCAGAAGTATGTAACTTATGTTAAAGGCATGATGTACACAATCTCTGACATGCAGCAAGAGGTACATGGGTTAGATGGGATGCTGTCTTAATGACAGACTCCATGAAACCTTTACAGCATAAAAACAACAGTAATAAGGCATTTCCGAATTTATAAGCAGGATTGCAGGTTTCTTAGCAGACATAGCAATACTTGCAAGTAGTCCGTATGAGGAGATTATTCCAATCTGCAAATTTTTGAAAACATCAGATAATTCAGGTCATGGCGAAGATTTGAGTGGTTAGCAATTCGAGTGTCGAGATTGGTTACCTGTAGACATAGTTTACTTTTGAAAGATCAATACACAATTATTAACAAAGTTGGATTGATTTACTACATTTCAACCATTTGCAAGTGGTTAAGGCAAAGGAATAGTTGTGCCGCCCGTCACCACGTCGATATGAATACGCTTCACAG
>WOVY01008692.1:0-24124 GCA_013436015.1 Rhipicephalus annulatus | reverse complement strand
TTATATGCAGAAGTAGAGCAGGGGCCGCTCCTGTGTGGCGTTTGGCGTAAATATGTATATGGCGGGGTAATCTCGTACAGCAGATCGCAGCGCATGCTTTTCCAATCGAGACAGCTGAAGGTTAGTGTTGAACGTGCGGTTGAAACGCTTGACATATTCGCTTACCTGCGGGATTAAAATGATGAAAGCAGCAGCTCTATGACTCGTTCTTGTAGGAATTCAACAAATTACTTGAGGTAAAACTGAGACCCCTTATTACAGGCTACTTTGTCAGCATAGCCTGCCCTTGCATATACGTTGTGAGGAACTTGGTCTAATTATTGTTCCCATTTCTCTGCAAAACAGTACTTACGGCAATCTTGAGAATTAGTTACAATATCAGAATGTATGTGCACTTTGAACGCGCCGTTTTCAGGGGACCAAAAATCACATCGCAAGTTTCTCCCATTGGTCCTCGGTAACCTGACAGGATGTAGCGGTGTAAAAAACGTCTCTGCCGATTTTTTTGCGCCTTGATTATGCTTCAACTGTGGACGGCTTCTTCGACGTGATGTCCATACGAGGCCTCCAAAACTGCTCATAAATAAAGACTTTGTTGCATCCGATACCTTGATGAGTTTCATGTGCTGTCGCCCCCAGTTGAGCCCAAAGAAATGAAGAAGCAACGAGCCGCTCAACACGCCGCTATACACACAACAACAATTCTCCAACCACTGATAGTTCCTCCCGAAACTGTGAAATATGATTGAAGACCTTCAAGCAAGTACCTGCGTGAAGGGCAAGGCCAATTACGTACGCGTTCACGTTCTGTAAAATAGAGTAGGCAATAACCACTTGTTCAACTGCTCTTTTGTCGGCCAAATTTGTTTCACCATGGAAACAATTTCTTCCTTAAAAGTAAACTTTTCATCTGCAATATGAACAGGCAATCGCGAAGAATATCGGCTACTTCTTGATTAGTCGTTCTGGTACTCAACTGTGAATTGTACTGAGTAGCTTTGTACTGCAACGGCGGTTATTCGAGGGGTCGGCGCGAGCCCTGCGAAGTCATAATCAAAACGAGTGTCTGATAATTATTTCGCAGCTAGAAGCCCCCCCCCCCAGAAAGCATGCCAATGCTTGCATGCGAAATTCACGAAAGTGCTTCTTCTCACCAACCGCGTATTCATTCAGTCAGAACAGTATGCGTAATGCAAAAGCAACAAAAGAAAGTGTATTATCGATGGGCTGCTTGCAAAATACTTTCCCCATACGAAATTCAGATGCACAGGGGAATTGACATTTCGAAGCGCAGGATAAAACGTGTTGAATACAATATCTGAAAAAAAAATATTGCCTATATCAGCGGAAACTGTTATCCACCTCAGCAGACCAGCTGAAGCTATCATATTTCCAAAGAGAAACCACAATGGTTTTACCGCCTCTGTCATGCGTGGAACAAACGTTACGTAAAATCCACCAGTTTAAAAAAGGAGTTTAGGGTCCATTGCAGGGAACTGGGGCTGCTGGAAGCCACGTCCATTTTATCTGATGAGGCAAAACACCACAAAATGTCACCATGTGACCCAAGAATTGGAGCTCTTGAAAGGCACACACGCATTTATTGCTGAGTTTAAGGCCTGCGTCTTTGATACGCTGTAACACTGCCTGTAAATTATTAGGTGATCCTCAGGCGATTTTCTAAAAACCATGCCACCATTATTATAAAAGATATCAGCCACACATTTGCGAATGGTTAGAAACATCATCTTTTAGAAAACTGCAGCTTTTGAGGCTAGGTCATAGCAAACACTTTTGAACCGGTTCAGCCCTTCGTGTGTACTAAAAGCTGTCAAGTGCCAACTCTCAGGATCCAGAAGAACCTTGTGATGGCAGGCACTACGCCGAGTTTATGAAAGTGTTAGACCTCACATGAATGAGTTGCTTGAAAAAACTCATCCATGTCAAGGAGTAAAAGCTGTCTGCAACGATGACCTTGTTAGATTCACATAGATCTACACAGAGCCTAATACTTCCTTCTTTGTTTTGAATGACCACTATAAGGGACACCGATTATTTCTTATCGATACGCTAAATGATGTCAAAACTGCAGTTCAGAAGACACGCGTGGTCACAACATGAAAGGAAAAGTTTTGATGCTAGTGGGTCTTAACCTTTGTGAGCAAAACCTTTCACAAGACCTTGCTCATTTGACAAGAGCTAGCTAACCGTTTGCTCAAGTTCTGATAGCAGCTGCATTATTGGTTATAACGGATACGTGCGGGTTTCCTTCGGCATTCGTACCGTGCTCGTCTGAAAGCACGGCAGCGCGGAGACTTCAATGTGCAGCTTCAAAGCTTTCTCACCATTCAGGCAATGAAAGAAGTGCCGTGTTCGATGACGTAAAACAAGAGCAATGTAGTGCAATTTTCGAAACAGACCTCAGAAAAAAGACAACCTTGAACTGAAATTCGTCATTTCAAATAATCCAGAAGGGCCACAAGGGGAACAGGAAAAAGTGGCACACAAAAAAACACTGGTCAAGTACCACCTCTGAAAAAAAAGAAACTAACGAACTGGATTCGACCAATACTTTGGACGAGACCCGGTCAACTTGAATAATATTGTGAATTAGAGCTGTAAAAGGCTGCTGAACCACAAGAACTTCTACGGTTTTATCCAGCGAAGAGCTTTCTACTGAAACCTTGTGAAGTTGTTGGCGATCACTTCTACTTGCAAACATCTTCAAAATGTTAGAGCCACAAAGAATCAGTTATTTTCCTTCATTTGGGCAGAGTTTCCATGACGCGCGACGCTGCTAAAAAGCACGTCTAAAGCATTGCGAAAAACTTGAGATTTGCAGCGAATTCGACAGACAGCAATCTCGAGATAAAGGGTGTTTCGCAGACATGCCTTGGCCATTACGTTGACCTTAAGTGCGAGGATGGGACCGGGAATGAGGTGACTGCGACGATAAACTGCCTTTCGCGCGAGACTGCACAGACACTGGATGCACAGATATAGAAAGTTCTTTCATTTTCTCTGTTGCATGCTCAATTTGACTCTTGAGAGCAACTGCCTTGTTGAACGAAAGCGAAGACTTTTCTAAAAGGAGACGTTTCCGAATGCTATGCGAAGACACACCAGCATCAAACTTCCCACGTAACGACTCTTCTTGCCACAGAAAGGAAGGCATTGCGGGAAGCTCAGTAAGCATGGTCGAGTATTCTTGACGAGACTCAGTCGGAAACTGAATGCAACGATGAAGTCGGTGTCTCTCGACGATTAGGTTGCAGGTTGTCTTGAAGCGCTTGGCCAGGGGAGCTATTCTCACGGTGTCTCACGGAATTCAGCCTCCATTCGATTGGCTGGAGCCCACCGCCTGGTTTCGGTCTTTATTCTCCAACGTCCTGACGCCACGCAGCTTTCACAACTCTCGACACAAATTAAAAAGACAAAATTCGTTTCGCCACAATATTTATGCACACAATAAATATTTATGGCCCTCTAAAAAGAAGTGGATTGAGAAATTATCTCCATGCAAGTCAATAGTTTGTCGAAAGGGGTCGGAGCTTTTAACCACCAGTAGCCTTATAGCATATCTAAGCCGACACGATTCAGTAAGATAGCAAAATCTAAACCTGCTGCTCAAGCAGGCGTTCCCTTTACCAGCAGAACCGTCTCTAACATCTCTGAGGCAGTGCGTGGATTATAATTTAGTTAGCCCTTGATTCAGCATGAGCACGGCTACCAGCTTGACGCCCCAGAATGGTTGTTACGCATTCCACGCATCACTCTTCAAACACCTCAACACATTCATACGCACGTTCAGGCTTGTCATATTTGTTTGAGACTCCATTTCCTGCTAAATTTGTGCACTTTGTTTTTTTTACGCTGGAATGTGCTGGTGGTTCGGTGCGTCGACGTGACGAGGAGATTCATGACTGCATGACTCGCCGTATTTAAAACTAACCACGCTAAAGCGAAATGGCACGAATGGGACACCACAAAATACCTCGCCAGGGCTGCTACAGCGTAGTGATACACGTTGGGCATAGCCTCACTCCACGGTTTCCCAATGGTCTTTTCGGGAGCCTGCTGAAACAGGCAGAATATTGATGATACGCTGGCTTATTGGTCCCAAAGTATGCAGTAAGAGAGCCTTGCGTCGCTCTGGGTGAAAGTCAGAAACACTCGGAAGCCAGAAGGTAGACCTTGAACAAGTCGTGCTATTAAGACCATGGATGCACAGAGAAATCCGGTGAGATGATAGTGGCAAAAACCTTCAGTTAGGCGTGGCAGGACATACATGCTTTATCCCAGGGGAGTCATGTCGGAAGAGTTTCAAAACACTATAGTCACCATTTTATGGGAGAGTGACGTGAAACGCACAGATGTGTAGCGATTGAATACTGCTTTCTTTATTCAGTGCTCTGCAAATACACACAAACACAAATACACGGTATTTTCAACCTAAACACTTAATGAAAAACTGCTGGATTGATTTCCCATGCTAGAGCAACAAATATATTGAGAACAACGTTAATTGAATCATTGGTTTCACAACAGTAATATTGTACATTGAAGTGCTGCTGCCTGATTAGGACATATTCGGGTGCTTTCTAAGTTTCTTGATTGTGTATATTTGAAGCGCAATACACGTTATATGTGAGGACTTTCTGAGCAAGCTTCAGCAGCATAGAGCATATATATATATATATATATATATATATATATATATATATATATATATATATATATATATACGTATATATATAACTATATATATATATAAATATATATATATGCATCTACCATCTATATATCTATCTATCCTATACCCGCTCACGTCTAGGTGCTCTCATTACCGTTTTGTGGTTGGTATAGATAACGAAGTTCTAACGAAGTGACTTAACTGCACGACAAACGAAAATAAGAGATCACCACTTGAATAATGTGACATGCATGCTATGACCAGCATGCTTCAAATGCCATGCCTGTGTAGGTGTTCTTGCGGTTATTTTTTTACGTGTATCGAAATTGTGTGGTGTGACAGCAGTGTAAGAATAATATGTGGGGTTCTACGTGCCCAAACCATTATATGTCAACGACAGACTCCGTAGTGGAGGACACTGGAAATTTCGACGATCCGGTGTTCAAAATTATAAACCAAATTAGTATGCTGAGACATTTTTTAGGGTGAACAATATTAGGTGGTGCCCACATGAAAATGATTAAATACGCGTCTTCTGTGATGTGCCTACACGCCATGTCATGTAGTGTTCTCTACACACCAAATTGATATGCTGAAATATTTGTTGACAACGAAAATGAATGACATGTGGTAAAATAAATATCATGTCCTACACACTTTGTTTGATAAGACCCCAACGTCGTGTCATGTCGCACACACGATCAGTTCAATAGCTTGACCTAATATTGCGCGACTTGTTTATATGAACATTATAAACTGCAGGTGGCAACACGAAAATTGTTATGTGTACCTCTTGGCTGAAATGAGTTTCTTGTGATGTTCCTTGTGAGATAGAGGCCGGTTTCTTAGCTTGATATATTCAAATGTTGGCATTGCATCATGTGACTTTATGCGAAACATGAATGACCGGTGGTAACGTGAAAACCATGACATGCATGTTATGTCTCGCAGGATGTGGAAGCTCGGCTAATGGTTTCCTCGTGGCCATTTTACTATACTAATAGACAATGGAAACTGTAATGTGCGACTGGTCTCTATTGCAACATGATCTCCTCAAGTTTTGTTATAGCCCCGTTTAACTCTCAGTAATTCTCAGCACGAGCCGCGACTGCAGTGTTCGAGAAGCATCGAAATAGCAGTAGATCTTTTTGTTACGATAACACCCACTTAACGAACATTAAAAATTATTCTGTAACCTACGTGGCCTCTAACGAAACGCTAAAATATTCGATTGCACGTGTACAAATGATCGATGGCCGACGCTTGATCACCGCTATTAGCGCCAGTGTATTGCTGTAATCTGTCTTGCCTTTTACGTCGCCCCGAATTCGGCGGCGTAAACAATTTAATCGGAACATTCAGCCTGCTTAGTTCGTCCGCGTCACGACCCCGCGGAGACATAAACTAAACAGGTGGTAAGATCAAAATAAATTATTTGCTGATTAATATGTGGAGTTTAACGTTTATTATGATTATGAGAGATGCCGTAGTGGAGTGTCCAAGAAATTTCTACCACCTGAAAATGCTGTAGGCCAGTGAGCACACAGGCCCACAGCATTTTTGCCTTCACCAAAAATGCAGCCGTCGCATCTGGCATGCGATACCACGACCTGCAGGTCAGCAGCCGAGTACCTTAGCGACTAGACCACCACGGCAGGGCCAGATGAAAATCCAGACGGATATTTCAATTGCAGCATGATTGACATGACACTGTCTTGGTGTGTGTTCATTGGTTTTGATAACAGTATAATATGATCACAAATGATAGATTCTGCAATGCACATTCCAGAATAGACGTTCCAGTATCCTAGCTTGTACCAGATTGTATATGAATGGTAAACATGTGATAGTGAAACACATAACATGACATGACTGTCTCCCTTTGCCTGAAAGTCAAACATGGCTGTGAATGAAGCTCTTTGATTGCTGCTTCGCTTTACCTCGCTTGTGACAATGCGCAAGGTCTGCCGAATAAATGCTTTGTAATACTAGTGAAAGTTTCGATAGTGCTCTTTATTTGCATATTGAGTCAAGTTGGTCAGACTTTGGTTAAAGCTGCATCATCCGCGTGTGAGCGTTATAGCCAGATTTTGAAGTGTGGCCATTGCCTTATTAACTTGAAAAGCAATTTTGACCATGGTGCATAGGTATTGTTGCAATTAACGTTTACCGAATGAAACCTGTTTTGTATTCATTGTGTTCTTACACCATCTAGATGAATGAACATGCCGTTTCCTGCACTTCCACTTGCTACTTGAAAATATCTGGTTTTCATGTCTTGGGAGGGCCACGCAATTATGTCATTTGAGAGTGGTGTTTTCTTTGTAGTTTCGCACACCGTTCTTAAGGTGCCAAAGGCGTTGACGATAACTTGATTGATACGCCAGCTAACCTCGCCTGTTGCAGCACCTCAACTACCACTACTACCACCACCTATTATGAATAAATATTTTGACAAAATTATATTGCCGATTCTCATTTGAACTGTTCTTTTGATCTTCTGTGACAAAAAATAACTACTTTACTCAAACAATGATCATGGTATGTTAGTTTATTGTATCTTTTCTATTCGTGAGCTTCATTTTATTTCTATGCCAGATCAAATTATTTTTATGTAGCTGCGGATGCGAAGCATGACGTAATCAAGTCAGGAAAGATAAAATGTCTTTAAAATGCGCTAATTATGAAAAATCTATGTTGTACTATGATCGCGATGTGCACGAACGTTAGTGTTCGATAATATGCCCTTATATGAAACGCGTGTGAGGTAGGCTCACTTTAAAAAAACGAACGCGCAAGGAATCGATCAAACAAGCAATGAACGCGTGTATCATTACATGATACCTTTTGCGAACATTAAAATTAGCAATGTTTCAATTGAGATAAAAGTACTTGCCCGTTTCGAAACAGGAAAAGGGGCCTCTTCAGGACTTGAGGGGGACGTAGGCTAGAACGAATACAGCGCAACGATCATAAAAAAACCCATGCAAGCAGGTAATCAGAAAGCACGATTTATTTTTAAACTATTACAAAGTAGCACAATGAAAGCAACACAAGGCAATTAGGAACCAAAATTACTTGCACACATTGTGCAAAGTTATAGGGACACTAAAAGAATATATGAAGGCGATCTTGATTGCGGAATTATCGGTACATAAATATCGTAGTAGAACTTTTCTGCAAAGGAGATGCTTTCTTGTTAAATAAAATCAGGTTTTAGTTGCGTGCATTGCGGTACCACGCTTCAAGTTACCCGCCTCAAGTGGGCATTTTCACGTCACTGTTCTCGTGAACAACGTCGCTCGGCCTTACTGCATGGCCGCTGACACTAGTAGCACCTATGCAAAAGTAGCGAGAGCCACAGCAGCAACAACGGAGCAATGGCCTCTAAGATGGCAGGGTTGTTTTGCTCAACTAGGCTCCCTAGATTTTATGAGCTCTCCAGGTTAACCAGAAAAAAATTGAATATTTGAACCACTTGTGCCATTCCCCTTAATAACTTTCGGCGGTTGTTTATTCATGAATGAACAAAAACGAAAAATCAGCATTTTTACGTCTCTTGATGCACTGAAGGTTCTTTAGTGCAGCTAGTTTGAAGACTAGTGAATAATTGTAGGTGGTTACTCTAAGATTATCGGAATCATTTTGTGAATGATCTCGTGCCACAACTGCTCGCGTGAGTTTACAATATTTCTCGATAAGTAGGGCGCTGCTGTTGGTAACAACGTCCTTTTAAACGTTGTGATACATTCAGGTATCACTCTGACATAAATTGTTATTTGACTTTAGTGTCCCTATAATTTGCTGCTGCTTACCTAAATTGTAAGCTTGTTCGTGTGGTATCGGAATATATGCCATGTGTACTGTCCAACTTAGGTTTACAAAAAGCTTTTTTTGTTTTTACCGTTGATGTGAGAATTGTGAATTCTATACCTACTTTGCAGCATCAATATTATCTGAGAGTGCATGCTGAATGTAGTGAGTAGTTTCAGAAGTACGCTGGATGTCTTGGGGCGTACCAGTAGCTGTGCATCAAAAATATCAGTGCGTTACTTTTTCACTGGTTTCTAAAGCCTTAGTTCGCTTTTATGATTCGTATTTTGACACTGCGAAAGAGATATTTTTAAACCTAGTGCTTTCAGGGTCTCGTGAGGTCCTTTACTATTTTTATTTATTATTCGGTACCGTAGCTTGCAAGGCATTTTCATCTCACTTAACCATTGCGACAAACACCGAAGACATCTTGTATTGAGAAAAAGAAATGATGGTGTAGAATCGTGGATCACGCTTTGATTTTCGGTCCTACGATCGCTTACTGTAGATGCGAAGATAATTTGATAGATGAATAAAACAGTTACAGCGAAGATCAACTTCACAAGCTGGTAACGCATAGTCTGTTCGTTTAACGTTTCAGGGTATACTATAAATAAAGGTAAATAGGATCCAGTAGCATACCTACTAACAAAAAATGTGCCGCATATTCTGATGCCTACACAATCCTTCTCACAGACTAGAAGAAAGGTACAGCGACGTCTCCCTTTAGAGATGCTGGCGACGCGCAAGCAGATAGGTATTACTTTCCTGTGCTGTGCCAGGGAAAGGTCTATTCAGGGCAACGAAAATCACATTGGCGTATTCGGTGTTCTGAGGAATTGTGCACAGAACGGTAACCGTTTCCAAGGTTGCGTTCATCACCAATACCCGAACGCCATAAAGGATATGTGTGGCGACTCAAAGTGGCGCTTCTGTGTGCAGAGCAGAGAGCGCATGCGCCCGCACGAGGAAGCTATCTTCAAGACGAAGGGTGATAATAAAAGTCAGTCGTTGTTTGGCACACGAGTTGTTCACTTGCGCAGCTGTGCCGAGCGCCGAGTCTCAACATTGGTGACCCAGAATATAGACACAGTGACTGGAGTGTCAAACCAGCCGCAATATAGATTCAACGTCCTCGACCGACGCCCCTCCGACAGTCTGCTCAGTCGACAGTAAGCCGCCCCCCTTTCGGACTGCAGACGCCGCACTTTGGTTCATAAAAGCGGAATTTCAGTTCGTAGCCAGACGAATCACCGCAGACCTTAAGAAATACCACTAAGTAGTCAGCAGTCTGCCGCCCACCATAGCCAGTGAAATCAGGGATCTGTTGCTCGCTCCACCTGTCGAAAACGCATATGCAACGCTAAAAGAAACCCTTGTATGCCGAGTTCAGGCTGGTGCACACAGGCGAGTAGCGCGGTCACGCGACCATTTCTGACTGGTCGCAAACAGTCGCGAACGGTCGCACACGGTCGCGAAGCGACTGAGCAGCAGCTCAAGCAAAGTGTCGAATTTACGTGGCGGTATTCGCACGCTAAAAACCATCAAATAAAAAATGGCAGCATATCCACGGAGTGAATGATGGAGAGTGGGGCGAAGCATTCGTCTGTCCATGCGTCCGTCTGTGTGACCGTCCATGCGTCTGTTTGTGCGCCCGTCCCTGCGTTCTTTCATGCATCCGCCCCTGCGTCCGTTCATGCGTCCATCCATGCATCTGTTTGTGTGTCCGTTCGTTCATCTATTCTACACTCCAAGTCCCACCATCTGGCATCTTTTTATCATATATTCCCCATATAGAAGCACCGCCATCCAGCGGACATTCCAAGAACTAAACGAGAGGTGGCACACGCACACTTCCTTACGGCCTGCGCTTTGGGTCCACTTCCCACCTTTAACCACCTCGAGTTCATGGTACATTCTAGTTCACTGTATTCATGGCACTGCGACCAAACGCTCGCTAAACCTTTCGAAAACCAAGGAGGTTACACCCAGCGAGTATAACGTAGCGACCTTTCCCTGTCAGATAGGGCTCAATCTACATGCCAATGGCTGCTAATGAGAAATGAGAGACAGGAGAATTCGGCTTTTACTTTCTTACGGCTTGCGCTTCGTATCTACTTCTCATTTTTAACCACCTTGAGTTCATTCATGGTATATACAATTTCATTGTATTCATGGCACTGCGGCTCAACGCTCGCTAAACCTTTCTAAAGCTAAGGAGGTTACACCTAGCGAGTATAATGTAGCATCCCTTTCTTGTCCGATAGTGCTCAATGTACATGCCAATGGCTGCTAATGGGGATCGCAGCGTGCGCGTTGACTAAAAGCCGAATGCTCATGTCTCTCATTCCCCATTAGCAGCCATTGGCATGTACATTGAGCACTATTTTTTATTGCTAAACAACGAACAGAATAAATCTCTCACTGGCACCACCTTGGAGGTCAAGTGTTATACCTATTTCGAGTATGTGCCACTGGTGGTTACATACGAGGGACGCCAAGCCACGCCACAAGGAGCTTCGCCTCCTAAAAGAAAATAAATTGTTCAATATATCTTTCACCCGTATTCAGAATCGTTTTACCGGCAAAGCTCGTTATAACAGACATTTTGACCTCCAAGGTGGTGCCAGGTGGGAGATTTCTTCTGTGCGTTTTTGTACAATGAAAAAAATTCGGAGCGTGAGCATTATCCTAAAAGTCGATTGCTCCTGTCTGTCATTCTCCATTAGCAGCCATTGGCATGCACATTGAGCACTATCTGATAAGAAAGGGTTGCTACATTATACTCGCTGGGTGCAACCTCCTTATTTTAGAAAGGTTTAGGGAGCGTTGAGCCGCATTGCCACGAATACAGTGAACTAGTATATACCTTGAACTCGAGGTGGTTATGGGTGGGAAGTAGACCCGTAGCCCAAGCCTAAGAAAGTGCGCAGTGTGCTACTTCTTGTTTAGTCCTTGGAATGTCCACTGGATGGTGGTGCTTATAAGTGGGGAAAATATGATGAAAAGATGCGAGATGGTGGTATTTGGAGTGTTGAATAGATGGACGAACGGACACACAAACAGATGCATGAATGGACGCATGAACAGACGCAAGGCCGGATGCATGGATGAAGGCAAAGACGGACGCATGAACAGACGCACGCACGGACGGGTAGATGGACGTATGGATCGTCACACAGACGGACGCATGAACGGACGGAAGCAAAATCGAATGATCATCAAGATCGGAAGCAAGATCGATCCGTGGATATGCTGCCATGTTTTTTTTGTCTTGAACTTGACTTGTCACTGCATTCAATATAGCACGTTCAGAACGCGTCTGTGCTTCATTCCTTGGCACCGACCTAAGACACCGCATTCGAGACGCGTTTGCGCTGCATTGGAGGCTGTGGCAAGACAAAATATATTCTAGATAGTTTCTAAATACGCACGACTTTCGGAAATACTCACCGCCTCAGCGCAGCTTAAGAGGTGGGCGATTTGCATGGCCGGCAAACTCTGGCGATTGAAGGGACGGTCACAACTACCACCGTTTTTTTTTCTTTGGCGGCATCTGCACTGTCAGCGCTGACACCGTTGATTGATTGATTGATTGATTGATATGTGGGGTTTAACGTCCCAAAACCACTATATGATTATGAGAGACGCCGTAGTGGAGGGCTCCGGAAATTTAGACCACCTGGGGTTCTTTAACGTGCATCCAAATCTGAGCACACGGGCCTACAACTATTTCCGCCTCCATCGAAAATGCAGCCGCCGCAGCCGGGATTCGAACCCGCGCCCTGCGGGTCAGCAGCCGAGTACCTTAGCCACTAGACCACCGCGGCGGGGCAGCGCTGACACCGTGGCACAGTGCTCCAGCTCCATGACAATCTCATGTTCTTCGCTTGAATCAAACTCCTTGACGCTTTTAGGTACGCTGTGCGAGAAAGGACGAAAAACATTAAATGCGGCACGCTTAGTTTGCCCTGCTCATTCTACTGGCGGTGATCAGCTGACCAGCACTGGTCTCCAGAGTTCTCACTGATAACGAGATCCGGACGTGACTCTCCGGTTCGGAAACTTCCAATCGCTCACATGCAGCCTCTGACGGTGTCAACATCAGTCGCTTTTTGCTCGCCAGTCACGAATGGTCGCGCGACCGCTGCTAGTCGCCGGTGCGCACAAGTCTTTATACCCTCCGAACCAGAACGACTGCAGCAATTGCTTCGTGGCACGGAACTCGGCGACCGTACCCCTAGTCAGCTTTTGTGGCAAATGCAACAGTTGCTCGGCGAAACATCAACCACAATAGATGGAGCATAGCTCCGAGAACTTTTTTTTTGCACAAGTTGCCTTTAGGTGTGCGCCTTGTCGTCGTGGCCTAATAGCACAGGATTCAACCACAGCCGCCGCATTTGCTGACAAACTGGTAGCAATGACCGCGCCCACACCCATGGCTGCCATACAAGCGCAACAGCCTCTAAACGAACTTCAATAGGTGCGTGAGGAGACTTCTCGACTTCCCAAAACAGTATCAGCTTTGCATGCAAGCAAGCGGGCGCCAACGATAGTCGAGATTAACATGCCGCTATCGCAAAAGCAGCTCGTATCGTAGGAGGTTCGGAAGTAGTGGGCGTAAATGTGTCCCACCATGCGTGCACTCGGGAAACAGCCGCGACAGGCACTGAGGGCGACCAGTGCTACTACGTTGCCTCCAAGTCTTCCCTCGGTATTCTTTATTACCGACCGCAACAACGTAGTAGGTTTCTTAGTTGACACAGGCGCCAAGGTGAGCGTATATCGGCGTCACAACCTAAAAGAAACAAACCTAGTGCATCGCCCTTGCAAGCTGTCAGTAACACGGTGTTAACATATGGCCATCGTTTACTGTCGCTGAACTTCGGTTTTTGCAGAACGTTTAGCTGGGTGTTCGCTAGCTGCTCATGTCAAATTCACCATACTAGGTACATACTTTCTCCAGTTCATTCGGTCTGTTGGTCGACGTCCGCAACAAGCGGCTTCAAAATCCTGTTTCTCGGGGAGCGGTACAAGGCACGCCGTTTGGCACCCCACTATCAGCCCGGCCTTGCATAGTCTGGCTTGAGAAGCGTACTTCACCACAATACTACAAGAGTTCCCAGAGCTGACGCGACAGCCAAAACTATCTCCAGAAGTAAAACACGGCGTCCTGCATCGCATCGAAACCACAGGCCCACCGGTCTATGCGCGACCACGGCGCCTATCACCCGAGAAGCTGCGGTTAGCTTGACAGGCGTTTCCCACATTATGGAACTGAGGATAGTACGTCCTTCATCCAGCCCATATGCGTCACCCCTTCACATTGTTCCTAAAATCAACAGATGGTGATTTGCGCCCTAGCGGGGACTATCAAGCGCTGAACCGGGTAACCGTGCCAGACCGTTACGCAGTCCCGCACATTCATGACATGACCTCCTTACTGCATAGTGCTACCATATTCTCTAAAATAGATCTAGTGCGAGCATATCATCAGATACCCGTAGCACCAGAGGATATTCCCCAAACCGCGATACCGCGTATGAACTCGAGCACCGTTCAGAATGCTCGAGTTCATACGCATGCCTTTCGGCTAACGCAACGCCGGCCAAACTATTCAATGGTTTATGGATGGCGTTGTCCGTGGCCTCGACTTAAGCAAGTTATACCTCGAATGATCCTCTGATTGTTAGCAGCACTCCTGAAGAGCACGAACGGCATCTGCGCTACGTACTTTAGCGACTGACTGAGAACGGCATCATTATCAATACGCAAAGTGAGCGCTTGGTACCGACGCCATCATTTTCGGATCACAGCAATACAAGTGCTGGAATACAGGCTCAGAAAGACAAGGTGGAACCAGTACGGCAGTTTTCACAGCCG
This sequence comes from Rhipicephalus annulatus, assembly GCA_013436015.1. Classification (NCBI taxonomy): domain Eukaryota; kingdom Metazoa; phylum Arthropoda; class Arachnida; order Ixodida; family Ixodidae; genus Rhipicephalus; species Rhipicephalus annulatus. The sequence goes on along the minus strand of WOVY01008692.1, from coordinate 9,735 downwards.
AAAAACCTCCGCCAGCTTGGAGAGTTCCTGAGACTCGTGAATTTCTACCGTAGGTTTATCCCGAAAATTCGCCAACATCCTTCAGCCTCTCCACAGCCTACTTGCGGCACCTGGATCTAAGGCAACTGCCATTAAGTGGAACGACCAGTTCACAAAAGCATACCGGATGATTAAGGAAGCTCTCGCAAATGTTACCATGTTCACATACCCGCAGCCAGGTGTTCCTCAATGCGTCATGGTGGACGCCTCCGATGCAGCAATTGGAGCATGTAATTCAGCAGAGGGTGAGCGGAGTGTGGTGACCAATTTCCTTCTTCTTCAGAAAACTGAGCCGATCGAACGAAGGTACAGCACCTTTGGTAGGGAACTGAGGTTGAGGTTGAGATTGACGATGTTGTATGTAGCCGGCGCATCCAGCCTTGCATCATTTGCAGGTAATTGCCCCGCCCGGTGTTCTCTTTGCTAGTTGTAGCTAATGTCCTTTGTTTTTTACCTAAGCACGAGCAGGCTTTTAAAATAAAAATCATGCATAGCGCGAGGTAATCCAGCATAAGACGGCGGCATTCGTCCTATTCAACTTGCAGTGTTGTTGAGGTACTCTATCTCGCTGCACTATACCCCAAACATAATTGTCACTTATCACCAGTTGCAGGCGAGCTCCGTAAGCAATCGAAAATTTCAAGAGAAGTCGTCACCCCTGTTTCCTGATGATTGAGGAACATTGCGAAAACACAATATCAGTCACTCTGTCACATTGCGAGCAAAACTGTTGCAGTTCTTCAAATAAACCTTGCCGTTCCTTCTTAAGCTCACGACATTTAAGCAAATAGTGTTCTATATCACCGTTTTCATTGCACATCGAGAACCAGCCCGTCACGGAGAGTCTGATCTTGTGGAGCCATGCTGGTGTACGCGCTGATCCCGTTCGAATGCGATGAAGCAAGCAGGCCTCTTCCCTTGATAGCCTTTCTGTCACACATGGCTGATGAGGCGTCAGCCATAACGAGTGAAAATGCTTATTGACAGCCGCTCGTAAGATACGCTGATTGTCTTTGGAGTCTTCATCATTGGTTTAAGCTACAGAGCATTCCGGGCAAGTCTGTCACCCGCCCTATTACCCGCTATACCCACATGTCATGGAATCCTATTGAAACTTAATGCTTATACCAATGTCACGCAGGTCTTAAAGGATTCGCAGTGATCTTTTCAGTGCATCGATCTAAAACCAATCCATGTTTTAGCCACTGCAATCGGGCTTACTGCTCCGAAAACAGCACGACTTGTTGCTACCTACAAAGCTTCAGTTCTTAAGGGCTGCCTGAATTGCTACGCTTTCACATGCTGTCGATGAAACAACGCACGTGAGTCGTGCTGCCCAGGACGCCTTTAGAGACGGGATCACAAACGCTGCAGCGCTTGCTGCGCGCACTATGTCGACTGATTCATCGGTGAAAACTTTCAAATGATCATCCTATTTTTCTTCAATATACTCAAGTACCAAAGAGCGTACTTCTGCTGTGGGTGTGGAACGCTTGCTGTGCAACCGTGGATTCCTAACCTGACAGTTTACATCCTCATGTGACCAAGGTGGGTCCTGTCGAAGTTATCTTTGTTTGGGAAAATCGATGATAAGATGGCGAAGGTTGTTGAGGGCCACGAAAGCTCACGATTCCGTGCGTCGCCGAAGGCGACTGGGTAGTGCTGGTCCTGGGCTCTATTCGCCAAGTTGGCAAAGCTGTGTCAGCAGTAGTTGAAAGGCAAGAAGACGTAACGGCGGAAGACGAGCTTCATGAAGCACCTTTATGCTCGCTGCAAACTTTGGCACTCCCAAAGTAACTCTGACGCCTTTAAGATGAAGTTTTTCCAGCCGTTCGTACTGTGACTCACTCAGAGCAATCAGAGGCAATTGGAAAAGTACACAAGTGACAATTAACGCCTCGTGTAACCTTATCATTGATGCTGCGTGGCTTCTCAGTTTGTTCCTGTGATCCTTCGAAGAATGTGTACACGAGGTGACAGCGCTGACATTCTCTTGTCTGCTGCCCGTCGCCAATTCATCCTGGTCTCTAGTGTGACTCCAAGGAATCTGATATATTTAACTTGTTTAATTATTGCATTAGGAAGTAATATTTTCATCCTTGTTTCTCGTCTTCGCATACTTGTGAATAGCATGAATTGAGACTTTTCAGCTGATATTGTTAGTCGAAAAGATTCTAGATAGGTCTGTGCGGAGAAGTATAATTCTTTGGCCAATCATTCCCAATCGCTATGTGCTGATATGCAGACAGCCAGATGCATATGTCGTCGGCATAAATTGATATTTGTACTACCTTGCTCACACTCTTGAGAGCATTAGGTAAACCAGCCATGGCCACATTGAACAACATTGGAGACAGGACACTGCCCTGTGGCACTCCTCTGGGGACTTTCCTTGAGCGACCCAGCACTGTTCATAACTTCACCTGCATCGAGCGATCACTAAGAAACGCCTGAACAAAGCGTAAAAGGTGCCCCGTTATTCCCATAAATGCAAGACTAGCAATTATCGCACCTTGGTACACGTAGCCGTATGCTTTTGAAACGTGCCAGGAAAAATTGCCAGAGTTGAAAAGCCGTATGCTCGTTGGTGTTCTATGTGACTCACAAAGTCCAAGATGTTGTCCTGTGCACTCAACCGGTGCCGAAACCTAGTCATACATGCTGGAAGGGACTCGGGATTTTCTATCCAACACGTCAGCCGAGCACAGGCCAGCTTCTCATCAGCTTCGTTACGCACGAAAATAGTGATACTGGTCTCTATGATGCCAGTTCTGTTCTGTTTTGACCTGGCTTCAGCACTGGCACGACCCAGGCCATTGTTCAGGATTGAGGAATGTTTGCCGACTCCCAGACACAGTAGAGATGAATCAGAAGCCAGCTCTTCACTTCTGCAGGCAGACTTGAGATCATTTGGTTTGTAATTCCGTCAGGTCCAGGAGCACACCGTCGACGGAGACAACTTATTTATTTATTTATTTATTTAAATACCTTAAGAGCCCAGAGGGCATTACATAAGAGGGGATACATACAAGAGGTTACTATAGCATCAGTAAAACAACATGTCAGGGAGTAATACTTGTAATCAAACTGACCCATTGCCCAAGCAACATTACTAATAACACAATAAGCAAAAACACAGTAAGCGGCTCACCATAACAGGAAACATATTTCAAGAAATAGCAATAAACATTCTCTAAGCATGCGTTACACATTAAATGTTGTTATGCCGGCGAGTCCTCAGCAAACGTCCGTGCCTCTGAAAAAGGCAATCTGGGTCAAGGCCAGCCCGCAGTCCGCCTGACGCGAACAACTCAACGGCGTAAACACGCGCGGCGCCTCTCTGGCGCCCACGTGCAGTGAGTCAACGCACGTGACAGCGAGCCCCGTCGAGTAAACAACGGGCGTCTTCATGTCTGGGGGTCTGACGTGGCCCAGCGGCGACCCCATTGGAGGAATCTGCCCTGACGACCAGCGGCGCTTCTGATTGGACATTTTGGTTGGACCCGGTGCATATAAAAGAAGCCCTGCGGCGCGTCGCGATCGGCGGTCCTAGGTGAAAGCTGACATGTGTGTCAGAGAGGACCCATTTGAGTGCAGACCTATGTGTTAGAGAGGAGAGCTCGGCTCTTCGAGTCTCTGTCGGCCCCAGTGCCGAATTTGTAACGCCTCTGTATATATGCTGTACATAAACCTTGTTTAACTCACCGTCGTCTCGTCCGCTTGTCTTATCAGCTCTGCGCAGAAGCAGTCGCGAGCTGAGAAACATACGCTACCAAACGGCTGGTGACCTTCCCGGCGGAGTTGGAAGCAGTGGCGCCTTCGGGACCGTGTTGGCGTCGCCGTCTTTCGCAACAGTGGTTGCAGCGGTGAGATTTCGAGGCGCCCTTCGTAACGTCGTCGGAGGTGCGGTTCGCAACAATGTCAATGGTGGTTACAAAGTATTGTCAACTTCCAAGTAAGTTTAGTACTGCAGACTGGAAAAGGGGGGGATCTGTGATAGCGACGATGTTTGAGGGCAGCGCGTTCCACTCGTTAATGGATAACAGCAGAGGTGAAAACTGGTATTTCTTAGTGCGTGAATATATTGGATTGACCTTATGTGCATGACCAACGCGATCAGAAACGTAGGGAGCCGGGTGAATGAATGATCGGGAAAATGACGAGTCACTATGATATAAGCTATGAAAAAAACATAGGCGGGATAACTTTCTGCGCGTGGCAAGCAATGGAAAGTTCAGAGAACGCTTAAGACATGTTACGCTTTGGTGGCGAGAATGACAGGAGGTGATAAACCGAGCTGCTTTATTTTGTACCGATTCAAGCATATCAGATAACATTGCCGTGTGTGGATGCCAGATGGTTGACGCATACTCTAGTGAAGGCCTGATCAGAGCTTGATATGCATGAAGTTTAGTTTTCAAGTTTGCGCATCTGAGCGGCGTTTCAAAAGACCGAGTTTTTTTGATGATTTGCTGGTGATGTATTCAATGTGACTGTTCCAGGTTAGGTCGCAACTAAAGAAAATGCCGAGGTATTTTGTGGATGAAACGGTCTCAATTACGGTGCTATTGACTATGTATCTGACGGATGATGAGGGGTTGGCTACGGAAGTAAATCTAATATGTTTGGTTTTTTCAGCGTTGATGTGCATCTGCCACAAGTTGCACCACCCTGTGAGTTTTAACAAATCTGACTGTAGGATGCTACTGTCATTCGGTTCGGTAATCTCCTTATATATAACGCAATCATCTGCGAATAGGCGTAGTGGAGAAACAATATTAGATCCAATGTCATTGATGTAGACCAAAAATAATAATGGTCCGAGCACGGAGCCCTGGGGGACACCGGATTTTACCATGCACTTTCTGGAAATTATGTGGTTAAGTTTGACCGATTGCGACCGATTACAGAGGAACTCTTGAATCCATTGGATTGTTTTCTGATCAAGCTGGAGGTTACGGACTTTAGTTATTAATCGGTTATGTTGGACGCGATCAAAAGCCTTTGAAAGGTCTATAAAAATAGCATCTGTAGGAGCAGAGCTGTGCATGGATTTGTGCAAGTCTGTCAACAATTCGAATAGTTGGGTGTTGCAAGAGCGTTTTTTCCGAAAGCCGTGTTGGTTTGGGATGAGGATGTTGTTTCTGTTCAAGTGAGATATAATTTTCGAGTAAATGATATGTTCTAATAGCTTGCAAGATATACAGGTTAGAGAGATTGGACGGTAGTTGTTCGGACTTGACTTTTGGCCGGATTTGTATATGGGTTTAACAAAGGCATATTTCCAGTCTTCCGGTACACAGCCCGTGTCAAGCGACTGCTGAAAGATCAGCGACAATAAATACGCTGATCTGTGGCAGGTTAATTTTAGGAGTTTGGCACTAATTCCGTCGGGCCCCGGGCTAGTCTTGCGGGGAAGGCGTTGTACAGCTTGTGCGACACCATTTTCAGTTATTGTAATTGAAGAAAAAGGGTCGTGAATGGTAGGTTTTAACAGTGCCAGTGAGTCTAGTGGAAGTTCTTCCGTGAACACAGAAGCAAAAAATTCGTTGAAGCATTCAGCACTTTCCTCTAGCGACAACCCTTTGCCTTGATCACTCAGTAGAGTTGGCTCAGAAGGGTAGGCTGTGGGGTTCACCACGCGCCAGAATTTTTGGGGGTCAGTTTTCAAAAGGTTAGGTAAGGTGCAGTTAAAGTATTTTTCCTTGGCCTCTTTTATTGAGGCCTCAGCTTGTTTTGAAATATTTTTATAATTAAGCCAATCTTCCGGAGTATTAGTTCGTGTAGCCCTTTTAAAACTCGTTTCTTCCTATTTAGGCATCTTTTTACATCGTGTGTGAACCACGGGTCATTTGTTTTTGTGCTGATTGTTAGTTTCGGGACGCAGCATTCTTCTATTTTTTTAGTGTGTCACGGAATTGAAGCCAATTTTTGTTTGCAGCGCGATGTTCAAAACTTGACTCAAATATTGGTATAAAATCATCTAACATACGGTTCATCTTGTCGATGTCGGCACGTGCGTAATTCAATAACTGCTTAGTTACCTTTGATTTGTCGGCGCGTGGTAGATATAGTGAACAATGGACAACTCTGTGGTCGCTAATTTCTTCAAGCACGTGGGTAAGAGCTTCCTGGGAATTATTAGTGAAAAGTAAATCTAAAATGTTATCGCCACGCGTAGGTTCTGTTACTAACTGGGTCATGAGGTGGACGTGTGTCAAATGTAGAAAACGCAAGCATTCGTGACGGTGGGAGCTGTTACTGCTGACAGAAGAAGATGCCCAATCTATGCCTGGGTAGTTAAAGTCGCTGCCGAGAATAAGAACAGAATTTGGATAATGGGCATGCACATACTCGAGTGAATCATTCAGCAAGTCGACGAACTCTGGACCGCTATCGGGGGGTCGGTAGCAGGCTCCGATAATTACGGTGGTGTGAGCTGACTGCGCAGTAACCCAAATTGCTTCGATGGACGAGTCGTAAGCGATATCTGACGGTTGGAATTCTTGTTTAACAGCTATAATTACTCCTCCTTCTTTAGATACCGATCTGTCTTTGCGAAAATCTGTAAACTGTGCAGGAAAGTTAAGTTCAGAGTTCGAAATGTCGGCCGACAGCCACGTTTCCGTACCGATCAAAATGTCGGCGGAACAGGTGTACAAGAAGGAATTTAGGGTGTCTAGCTTATTTAAAATGCTCCTAAAATTATTAGGAGCAACGTTACTTCAGATTTGTAGGTGGAGTTTCGATTAGAAGAGGTAGTTTGTCAATCAGCGAGAGGTTGGTGCGGAGAAACTTCATTAAGAGAACTGCCTTGGGGTTTCACTGCATGGGGCGTGAATTCCTGTCTGAGAGTTACTTCGACAACGCTATCAGTGACAAAGTTGTATCAAAAAACGCGGTCCCAAATGTACAAACAGTTAAAGCGAACCGAATAACGCTCGTTCCTTTGCGCTTAAGGTTTGCAAAATCCCTCAACCGTTTACGGGCCATCTGCACCTTCGGCGAGAAATCTTCGTCAATCCAAACCTTGGGAAAGTCTAAGTTTTTCAGTTTCGGGGCATTGCGCAAGACCTCGGTTTTGGACTTAAAGTTTAGAAATTTGATTATGACGGGTCGATCAAAATGCGGGCGTCGCTTACCGACGCGATGGGCGCGTTCAATGTCACCAACTTGTAACTCAAGGTGCGCGGAAAAAAATTCTTTAACAATTTTTTCTGTTTCCTCGTAGTCTTCTTGTCGGTCTCGGGAAGGCCTTTAACGATGAGGTTGTTCCGCCTCATCCTGTTATTTATATTGTCTACTACATCAACGAGATCTTCGTTTACTTTAGATATACTTGATTTTACTTCACGTACTGAATCACCTACATCTTCGCACGTTGACTCAATTTGCGACATCTTTTGCAGACCTGTCTCAAATTCAAGAATTTTAGCATTAATGCCTGCGATGTTTTGTTTTATTTCTGTCAGTGTAGCTGTAGTTTCTTCATGAAAATCTTTCATCAAAGCTAGAACGTCATCAATCTTCGGACCAGGGTTCACTTCCACGTCACCAGCACAGAGTAGGAGCAAAGAAAGGCACGTGCTCACCAACAAAACACATGGTCTCGGGCTAGCAAAGCGGAACAAGTTAGACGCGCCATTGAAGCGAGCTCTAGGGTAACTTGTGTTCTTACGACAAGACACAAACGACCCGATGCGTGCCCGGTATGTAGACACGTCAACAACCATACTAGTGCTCAGGATACAGAAACACAACAAGGAATAGTGGGGATCAGCGGCCAGCGGTATGCAAAAATACAGTTCTGTAAAGAGGGCAAGGCTAAATGCCTACCTAGAACAATCAAAACGAGGACTTAGCCATGGCTGCTGCAGGCCGCAAATCCCAAGAAAGAGCTGTGGGCAGCGTCTTTATGTAGTGTCCGGTGGCGCTACATTCGTTATGACTTCAGCGGGAGGATCATGTCATTCTTGAGTGGTGACGGTGCAGAAAGGATGAATCAGTGCCAATCCTCGGTGAGGGTGTGCGACCAGGCAGCAAAAGGAACACGAGGCAGGAACCTAGAACAATCAAAACGAGGACTTAGCCATGGCTGCTGCAGGCCGCAAATCCCAAGAAAGAGCTGTGGGCAGCGTCTTTATGTAGTGTCCGGTGGCTCTACATTCATTATGACGTCAGCGGGAGGATGATGTCATTCTTGAGTGGTGACGGTGCAGAAAGGATGAATCAGTGCCAATCCTCGGTGACGGTGTGCGACCAGGCAGCAAAAGGAACACGAGGCAGGAATCTAGAACAATCAAAACGAGGACTTAGCCATGGCTGCTGCAGGCCGCAAATCCCAAGAAAGAGCTGTGGGCAGCGTCTTTATGTAGTGTCCGGTGGCGCTACATTCGTTATGACGTCAGCGGGAGGATGATGTCATTCTTGAGTGGTGACGGTGCAGAAAGGATGAATCAGTGCCAATCCTCGGTGACGGTGTGCGACCAGGCAGCAAAAGGAACACGAGGCAGGAACCTAGAACAATCAAAACGAGGACTTAGCCATGGCTGCTGCAGGCCGCAAATCCCAAGAAAGAGCTGTGGGCAGCGTCTTTATGTAGTGTCCGGTGGCGCTACGTTCGTTATGACGTCAGCGGGAGGATGATGTCATTCTTGAGTGGTGACGGTGCAGAAAGGATGAATCAGTGCCAATCCTCGGTGACGGGGTGCGACCAGGCAGCAAAAGGAACACGAGGCAGGAACCTAGAACAATCAAAACGAGGAATTAGCCATGGCTGCTGCAGGCAGCAAATCCCCGCAAATATGACTGACGTAAGTTCCTGCAGCGTGAAAGGTGCGTCGATGGCAGATGCAGAATGAGGCGGAAGTTCGTAAGGTGGTTCACTTACTCTTCCAATTACATATACGTCAGCAAACTCTTCCACTAGAGAGGGCATTGATGTATCTTTGAATAGCGCAAGATCAATAAACGGCCTCAAAGGCTCGGGCGTGATTGCGACCCTATTTACTACTCGCCATATCCTTGACAGTGGAGTAAATACACTCAAACTCTCACAAAACGTTGCCCATTGTTTTCTTCCGACGTTTGTTGCTTGTATCGCCGTATTGCTGCATTAGGTCTGTTTGAACTGAGTTTTGCTAGCAGGTTCACCACCTCTGCGCACAAACCTTTTCTCTGTCCTTATTCTGGCTGCACACAAAGTACGGAGCTTTACGTCCGGGGCTGGAAAATGTGCAGGTAGCTGAAGCATAGTTGCTGCAGCCGCTTTGCTCGCCAGTATGTCCTGAAACATATCCCCTGATCGGTGATCTAGATGTTCTCGGTAGCGATTCCAATCAGTCACTTTGTAGAATTTAGTTACCGTCAAATGGTAGCCAGCAACGTTGACCAATATAGAGAAATGATCACTGCCCATTCTGTCCGGAGTTGTGCAACCTGAGTTGAACGTCACTTGAATGCAACGTCAAGTCAATAATACTTGTACAAGCTGGGGGCCCAAAGAATGTTATATAGTCATCATTCGCAATGCATAAGTCTAGCTTATCAATAGCCTTTTCCAGGCAACATCCACGTGCCTCCGAACTCTTGTCCCCCCATGACGTGTGATGTGCATTGAAATCACCACAAATGAAGCGCGGAGCTGGGCAGCGATGACACAGGTCTTCCAAAAACTTCTCCGATCGAAATTTTCTT
>WOVY01008690.1:0-15485 GCA_013436015.1 Rhipicephalus annulatus | reverse complement strand
TTTTTTGCATTTAATTTTTTATGTCCTAATCTATTGATTCTTATTCAAAATCGGCCCAAACTAGCTCTACCCTCCGCTGAACACTTGTTGCTAAGTTCTGAAGTCCTTGAAGAGAATATCCTATAGTGATTGAGCCATAAATTGAATCCCATGAAAGTGCTCAGGTGTTGAAACAATACAGACAAGATATGTAATGATAACATAATCGAAGTGCAACAAAGTTAAGAACGTCGAGCCAGAGGTAGCACCCAGCAGGCACTACTGCAGAAAATAATTTATTAACTCTCGCTTCTACTTCCCACCTGGTACAGAGTATTCAAATCGCTTGTAAGTTCTATAGTGTGCCTAAAATATTTATTTGAAAAAGAAGAGCCATGAGGAAGCCAATCAAAGCCCTTGCAATGTTCACTTCATAGCTGATTGCCTTTTAATCATGCAATACTATCTTAAGCCCAGCGCACATTCACATAATACAGTGACGGAGAACACATTGGGCAGCACAGCTTCGAAACATTTCACCGAGTTTTTGAATGCTAGTGCTCACCCCTATATGCGTGAGCTGTGCTCCAAATTTTCTTTGCTTACTTTAGCATCACACAGTATGATTGGCTAAAGTATACACAAATTCTGCTTGAGTTGTCACAGTTCTCTCATAACTGCTGCTCGCATGGATAAGCAGTCAAAACGACACATAATGGCCACAGCTTGATGGAAACGAAAAAGAAACATCAGTAGATACATGACAAGTAATGCATACGTTACCACAAAAGGGAACAGCCATAGGTCAAGTGATGTTTGGCTATGAGTCTGCATCTTCTTCTGGAAAGTGCCAGAGTTCAGCGTCAATTATACTTTGTTTGCAGCAATTCAGTTGCATGACAGCTAGTAAGAAATAAATGTGACTTTGAAAAAACACGACAAGAATGTGAAGTATGACTCTAGCAAACACAGAACATGCAGCATTCAGCTGCAAGTGCTTATTGCACTGCTTGGGCTGCTGTGATGAGCTCACACGTTTATAAAGACATTATTGAATGCAGCACTAGCCTAGTACAGCTTGCAACGTGTCCTAAACGTACAGGCGTAAGCAAAAGTGTGCAGATTACGGGGTTACGTGGCAGGACTGATCGACGTGCCATCTACGCACACTGCCTACTGCAGTGTGCATGCCTGTCCAGTCGTAATTAGGTGGCCTAGCACAGCACTTTGCTTGACGGAGTTACGTTGCTCATAGCCGAAAGGACAACCGAGTGTTGCTCTCTTGTGCTCCATTAAATCTATGCCGTTCTTTCATGCAGCAGCTTAGGTAGCGCTAACTGAAGTGCTGGGTGCATAGCTTTTTTTTTCACCAGTTAGCCTAACTAAGCATAGCTAGCACCATATAAACAAACGAAGCCAAGTATAAAACAATTAAATTTCTTCAAGCCAGCTTGCCCTTGTCGCATTAACCCAAGTTGAACTTGCCTTGTTGAACCAAACTGTAGCAAAAACTACTCAAGCATAGTCTAGCATAATATAACCTGTAAAAGTCAAGCATAAGCAGAATAAATTGGGGTAATATTAATTAGGCGATGTGGTTTGCTATTTTTATGTTAATGCATGTAACGCTTACACGAGCCGAGGTAAGTCAAGTATATCCAAATGTAATTAGGCATAATTATAATGGTATTCCTTCCTTTAACCGACATAATTAGCCCCGATAAAGCAAACACAATCGAGGTCGAATAATCTAAGTCGAGTTCCCTATGACCCAGAAAAGAAAAGCCCAGGAAGAGGCTGACTACTCTTTACTGACTGGATACTGAATAGGGTTATGTAGGTCTCACATGTGTTGACTGCTGACACAAATGGTTCACAAGTGTTGAGGAAAAAACAGATGAAGCGACAGCTCAACCTTTCGGCCGCTATGCTCCTACAACGCATGTTTCAAATCATGGCTAAGGATTAGCCTCTCTTACTGCATTCTTTTTAGTAAAAAAAAAAGAAAAAAATTAAACTTGAACTTGCAAAAACATAGTGCTCATGGTTCATTTCAATTAGATGAATATTATTAAACGCACGAATTCTGAGTGATCGCACGCAGCAGCAACTCAAGTAAGTTCGCTCTGCATGAAAGAACTTTCTGGCCGAACGCTACACGTCGTGGCTCAAACACCGAGCATTAACAGCACCAAATAAACTCATACCAAAGCAATGCGAGGTTTCAGATGATCGAAAGTGGCGTTACGACTACCCCACGGTGACCTTTGCAACAGAACTGCACATTTGCTTCACATACTTTTGCATGTATGGCAATTTCTAATTTTTTCCCCTCAATTGACGCTATCAAGAGTACGGGCTTGCAACACACATGCCGCATTCTTACATGAGAAGTAGGTGCCTAGCCAGAATTTTTCCTCGCGGGGGGGGGGGGGGCACCCCTTTTAAAATGACTTTTTTCTGCTCTATATGCCAACGAACAAAAATTTGAGAGGGGGGGCACGAGTACGGTGTGTGCCACCTCCTGGCTACGCCTCTGTTGAGAAGTGAAACGAAAAAATCAGAGCGGCCGGAAAACCACGTCCGCACGCGTCGGAATGTTCACATTTGTTATCGGCCCGGGGAATGATGCAGCCGCCGCTGCTTTTGCGAAATAATTCGAGTTTGCCTGCTTTCTGAGCGCTATGTTCCGTACGAAATTCCAGTTTTCACGCAAAGTTCTGTAAAGACACAGCTCGTACTTTTTGTAACATTGTTTGGGAGATATACGCCAACAAAAACGGCACGAGCGAATGCACCGGCCGCGGCAGCGCCGGATTCAGCCAGCTGTGCACAAAAAACGAGACACGTTCGGGCATACCGACTCACTGCAGCTGCACCATGGCTGCACCGTCTACTTCCAGTGTTCTCGGCGATCGTCATGCTAACGAGGACCTCGATGAACGCGTCCTCGTTGAGGCCGTCAAGCTTCGTCGAGCTGCACGAGTAGTTTGCAATTATAGCTGTTGCTTGGCACCACCGACGCTTTCACCGCCATGTTGCATCTGCGGCCGGCCATTCAGATCGCAGGGTTTTTAGATTGTCGGCCATGAATCGGCAAGAGGGTCCGCTTTCGCGTGACGGGAAAATCAGACCGATATCTTCATTCCGGCTTGGCGGCGTAGGTTTCCAGCGGCTTAGGCGGTCAAACGAGTGAATTCCCGGTGAGTTTTGTTGCTTTCACTCCGGAGAGAACAAATGCCGAAATTGAACCCAGCGGGAGCCTTCTACCAAGTGATTGGGTTTCCGTAGCGCACACACATACAAACAAATAACGCACAAAGTTCATTCGGATTTACTTACCATGTGTTCTCGGCTTGAAAATTAGACAACACCGACGAGTTCGACCCAGCCGCCGCTGGCTGCCTTGACGAACAGAAGGTAGTTCAAAAGCGATGCTCTTTCCCGCGCTCGAAGTTCACAAGATGGCACAGTCCGGACCACTTTCTCTACCGGGCGTTGGTGTCGTTCTTGAGACGCCGGATCGCAAGGCGCGGTTATGAATTTTTTAAAGAGCGCCGGAGCGGCGCGGGCTATTTCAAGTTTGCCGTTGACAAAACTTTTTCGACGTTGATGCTGAGGCTTAGAACGATTCTTCTCGCTAGTTTTTTCTTGTCCGATTGGGCGTATTAGATACAACTTTCTGACCTACGCCAATTTCTTGTTCGTTTTATTTTTTCAGTCACTCCCATTTCAGACTGGTTTAACTCCCATACTTTCAAATTTTTTAGGATCATGGTAAAACAATTGTTTCAGCTCATTTTATGCCCTTTCAAGGGAGTTTGTAATCTGGCATGAGCGGAAAAAGCGCACATAACCTGCTTAAAATGCCCTTATGGACTTATTTTCGTTTACAGTGTACAGATACTTTATCTGTGTTGGGCACTCACTAAAGATAAATTTTCTCAATTATCACGCGGCTTTGGGACAATTTTTTAAATATTATTTTCAATCACATCACGATATTTTTGTTGCTGTTCTCTACCTACATACTATAATTAGAAAAATCTGGGTACTGGGTCACAAAAGGGCAAAACTTAAACTAGTGGACGTTCCAGCCAAATGCGCCCTTCACTATCCGATATTCTTAATTCTTTTGGCAACAACTATCATGATTCGTGACAGATTGAGAAGGCAAGTCATAACTTGACCCTGTAAGTCTCACCTATACGATTATTGACACCCTCTTGTTTCCTTAGCGTAGCAGTCTCTGTTCAACACAAAAAATAGTATAGTCACTTTTATAAATAATGCTCTCGCCTTCCGAAATCGCACTATAGTATATGCGCACAGAGGTGGTCTACCTCTTTCGCCTCTTTGCTAGTGTTGTAACAAGAATGAAACAAGTGAAATTTATTTATCATGTATCCGCTTTATTCACTGAGGGAAAACATTTTCAAAAGAGTGTGTAACCGAATTAGATAGGCTTCGTCATTTCAAATATTCTTTCCTTGGGAGCCCCTCATTGTTATTTCACCAGCTACCTACATTCTACCGTGACATTGTTTAAATGATTCAGGGTGGTGTTCACCTAAACTATCTAATGCAGTGTCATTACGTTAGTTTAACTGTTATATATATATCTTTAGTCATACAATTATATTTGAACACTTTATTATACAAATAATTTATTTCTTGGCCAGTCCCGAAGAGTGGGCGTGAGCTATACATATAGGTAATATTCACCATGAATATCTTCAAGAAGTGGAGTTGCTCCAGGTTAAAAAATATACATAAGTGATGACAAGAAACGAACAATAGCAAAATACAAGTGGCTCTGTCCCACATACTACAGTGTGCTTTTAAAAAAGGCGACCAGAAAACGAGTAAGCACTGCTCGGCGCAGGCTGCACCAGAATGTTTGGCCACTTTCGCGATTGTTATAAATTGCCCCGCCGCGGTGGTCTAGTGGCTAAGGTACTCGGCTGCTGACCCGCAGGGCGCGGGTTCAAATTCTGGCAGCGGCGGCTGCATTTCCGATGGAGGCGGAAGTGCTGTAATCCCGTGTGCTCAGATTTGGGTGCACGTTAAAAAACCCCAGGTGGTCGAAATTTCCTGAGCCCTCCACTACGGCGTCTCTCATAATCATATAGTGGTTTTGGGACGTTAAACCCCACAAATCAATCAATCATTGTTATAAATTGTTCTGGATAAGAATACACGCAGGACACGAGTAGTAAATCCTGTTGTCGAACTTACGTGAGCACTAGAGATTACAACGAGAAGTTTGATCACTGATGTATAGAGGATTTAGAGAAACCAGCAATGCGTTTTGGTACCGGTTCAATCTCGACGAGTATGTGCTCTCTATGCTTATACATAGCCGATACATAGACACGTTTCCACCACCTAGCATATACCTTAGAATTATTAGGCTGATGGTATCGCAAGTGTGACTCGCTTTCCAATATAGCCACGAACTGCATGACTAACTTTAATTGGCGAGTTGAAAGCGCTTCTACGAGCCTTAACGAAACTGCTTGTGAATTGTCTATCGTGCTTTCATATTAAATCAACGTTTTCGAGAATGTGAAAATAGTATATAATGCATAATAATTTCTATGTTGCCACAGACTATTTCTGTTTGTGGGGATCATCAATCTCTCAAAAGTGTTGTTTCTTGTTGTAGTTTTTTGTCTGCTTTTGTCGCAGATTGCGATTCTTTGCTATGTACGCTTTGAACGGGGCCAATTAATCTGATGAGTGCTAGGTCTCGCAGTATCTCATTGGACAGAGGCAGGGTTTCTTATCTAACAAGATAAATTTATTTGTGCCATGGTAATTCGCATTGCAGTGTTGTGTCCACCACGCACCTATAACTTGTTTTCGATGCGCATAGAGTCTGATTACGGTGCACCTCTCCCTTTAGTTTACACCTTCCAACCTCTACAGGGTGTTTTACGTAAAATCGTCAAATAATGAAAAAATCATACATAAGCACTACACGTCTTCAATTAGTGCAATAAGCTTCTGCGTCATATACAGCATGCCATAGTATTTTTTTCAGTCTGTCAAGCTTTGCCATTCTCGAACATTGCTAATGAACATTGTGATAGTGAATCTAGAGAAAATTTTTAATCCAAAGTTTGTAGCGCCTAAACAGAATTATTGAACTATTCATTATGCGGTAACACAAATCCACTGCTTATTTTTCGCCTGCCTTGTCTAAAAGTTCGCGAAATTGAAACGTTATCACATCACTGCCGCCAAACGCGTTGCGTTTTGAGTTTTCTCAAGTGTAGGTTCAAGAAACTATCGAATAATGCTCACGAAGGAAGGTCACTTGAACAGGATATCGGTGACTAAGATGGACATTAAGAAATGGCAGAATGGCAACATCATAAAAAAGAAAAAAGCACATCAAGAAAAAAGCGGCCACCACGTACGATTGGGATAAGAGGCCTCTGGCAGAGTTTGAAGCAGTGCCCACAATTTTTTTTCTTTCCAGCGATTAGCGAGCAGCGGAACGTTGGTTGCGAACTTGACGCAAACAAGCAATGCGCGCTTTATTCGTTCTTGAGCTGATGAACCATTGAGCTTCATCAATTTACAGGTCCCGGACGGCTCCGGACAGCTCCGGGACGCCGGCCGGCGTATTCGTTTTTCACGGGATCAACCAGAAGCTCCGCCCACTGGTCCAGGTTCGCTCTGCACATGCTCGTTTTTCGCTTGCCTGGCGGCCCGCGGACGGCTCGGGACCGCCCGCGCAATTTTGTTCAGACAGCAGCAGACGACTTTTATTACGTCACGACAGCCGTTTTCAAAGTGGCCGCGGGGAACTCAGCTGTGCGCGTTTGAGTGTTTTAGTGGCCGATTTTTAGCAGCTGCGCGTGCTAAATGGCCGAACAAGTATTTTTTGGGGAGGACGGCGAGACCGTCATGCTTCCAGCCAACATCTATGGAACTCTTAGACTCGACGAAGGAGTGCTGTACGTTAACAGTAAGTATCCACGTAAAGTGGCAGTAGTAGCTGTTATTATTCGTCGCCTAACGTCACCCTATATCAATGCCGCATTTGTTTCCACTCGTAGGCGACGACAGCAGCGCGGTGCGGCCCAGCGAGGTGACGCCCCCAACTTGCTGAGCCCTGCGAGTTGAGCGAGTGTGACCTGTGGCCTCGACCAAAAGTTCTGAGATTCCTTGAAGAATACAAGACCTTCAAAAACAACCCCAAAAACCGGCTTAAATCGAATCGGCAAATGTTTGAAAATATCGCCACAGTACTGAACAGGCACTTCCGGGTCGTGCCGTCACGGGGAGCCAAGTTGAAAACAAGTGGCGGACCCTTAAACGAAGCTACCTGGGTACGCGCCGGAAAAACAACCCCTCTGGGCATGGTGCGTCACCTGCGAGTACGAGTCGTGAGTTGCTTTTGTGAATCTGTGCAGTACATCTTTCTGTTTTGCATTAAGTTTAACATGCACGCGGTGTACGTCTTATACGGCAGTAAATTAAAGCATAATTTCGCAACACAAGTTCCCTTCACATAGCACGAAATCGTACGCGCTTTGCAAACATGATTTGTACAATGTTAAGTGAGAAAATAGCGCGAAACAAGGGACAGGGTAGGAAAATAGTTGACGTTTCCTCGCGTCTTTCTTTCAGATATTCGATTATAATGTATAATTGAAATGAGCAATGGAGTGTTCAGTGGCAAAATTAACGAGCACACACACATACACACACACAGAACCATTGAAGAAATTTCCACACGGAATTAGAGCGAATGGGTGTTTATTAAGCACATGTTTTCATAATAATTTGGTCACACCTGGCAAGGACCATAAACACAGATACTTGTGCCTGTCAACCTTGTTTTATGATTGAGGGGGGGGACAGATTTGAAACCAAATTCGTGATTGAAGTTGCTGTACACGTAGCTCCATAAACTTGGCCATGATAAACATGAGAAATCACAAGGGAATGTCACTCTCAAAGGAGCTGTGGCACGCAGGTTTCACACTAGCAGGGCAAAGCAGGCACCAATAGGGAAGAATGAGCAAAGGTGTGGTAATGGCCCTTTCCTGCAGTATCGTATTTACTCAATTGTAACACGAGGGGTTACTTCATTTAGTTCATGGAAAAAGCCTAAGTGTTTCATGCGTGATTTTGTACTACATTTGCAATGCGATGGCCTGCTTTAGGTAGATAAAACCTTGAAAATGCTACTATTACAAAAAAGTAAATACGGTAATCTGCAGGTGTCAGGTATTTACAAACATAAGTGTTCGGTGTGCTTATTCTAAAGTGTTTGTTCTCGTACAAAGTAAACCGTAACGTATGTACCGCCAACTTGCAGAAACATGGCACTCCGATACTGCGATGTCTCTTTTTTCTAAATAACTAACGATCACATTGGTGCTGCATGTATGCAGTGAGCTTGCACACATCCTTGAAAAGTCACACGTGGCCAATCTGCCGCTGCTGCTTGGGCCAGGCCGTGTACGAAGGCATAATGAGTAAGTACGTTTATCTGCATATACCGATTTTATTTTTACCTTTTGGCACACGCACATGATCAATGCAACACATGCACATGGAGACAGTGTGTTCACTGTTTGTGTTCATTGTTTCTGTAAAAATTTTACCATTATCATGTGCTTTGTGTTCTCGGAGGTGAGTTGCCAGATACATATAGGTGCAGCATTTTCCTGCAGTAACTTTTCTTTCTTAAATGCATGGCCAGAAAAATTGTAACTATGTTGGTTTATCACTTCACTGGCAGGCAGCTCACACAACTCGTAAGGTTTATTCTTGATGATGTTGCAACTTGCAAGGAACCTCAATGATTGATGTCAGGCTCATGTTGTGTATTCCTGTTTTTCATTTTTCACTGAAGAACTTTGCATTGTCGATATCTCTAACCAGCTAAAGTAAACTTCCGCATTGTTGTGGTAGTCTGGTGAGACATGAGCGCATGCATTTTTTTCATATCGATGGCACCGTGCTTTCATGTTGTGCAAAGGCACTAGTTTGGTAGAGAAGTTGCATGCATACCTCTCATCTGTGTTTATTCACCGGCAGCAATGCCACTTTGTGTTCATCTTGTGTAATGCATACTCTCCTGCCAAAGGTCAACCGTCTGGGAGCACAGGCAGAGAAAGTGTCGATCAGCAGGCTTCCGACAGCCCACATGTCAGAGATGACACGGCCAGCCAGGAACACCACGCAACACACCACCAGATGCCACCAACACCAACACCCGCCACCTCGTCAGCTACGACCACAAAAAAAAAACGTCGCCAAACACCCATCCAAACACTCATGGCAGGCCTTCTGAAATATCTGCATTAATCAGAAGCGAATCGAGAGAGAATGCATGCGGAACGCCTTGCTGCTATAAGCAAGCTGAGGCGGAAAGAGCCAGGTTAATGAGAGATTGAACCGCTGCTCTTGACAGGCTAGCCACTGCCCTATCACAGCAAGGGCCTCCTGGAAGCCACAGTGATTAGGCCCTACACTTGCTATGGTTCATTGTAGTGTAAATTTCAATGTTTTTTGTTTAGATACATTTATTTATCAGAGTTCAATTAAGTGTGTTGTGCTGTCAAATGTATTTATAATTGTTTATTTAATTTTTTCAATTTAGCACGGTTGCTTACATTCATACACATGTTATTACGTTTGCCTATTTTGCGAAAAACTCTATTTAAAGTGTTTCACAATTAGAGCCAGTTGTTATATTAAGTGTACAGTGATTCTTTATATATGTGTTTGTTTCTTCTTTTGCTGTTATGTCTTAAGTGACATAAGAGCAGTGATGTCACAAGTGATGGGTACAGTCGTTCAAAGCTTTAAATATTGATTATGCGTGGCAACTACTTTTTTTGTCTGTCAGCGCCTTACTGTGAAACAAAGCTATGAAAAATTCTTGAAAGACGTGTGCTTTGTGGGCATACACTTGTCCTCACCTTTTTTGAAAATTATTTCAGTCGTATGGCGAATATACACAGAAGAAACTACAAGTCATGCACGATAGCCGAAGATAAGGACTACTGTAGACGTAGTGAAGTGTATATTCATAGGTTCATTTCCAATAACAGTGGCGAAGTGCACAATGCACACTATTTTGCGTAAGTGCTGTCATTATAGGGCTCGTGAGATCTGAATTTTTCGTAGTGAGGTGTGTCGGAGCAAGGCTTTCACAAGCAATATCCACATAAGATTTATGATTATGCAGTCAAATCCTTTTATAGGAGACACTGATGTAACAGACAACTGCGTGTGACACTGGTGTGCCTATGTCATTATAGAGGTTGACAAGAAATTGTGAAACTGGTACTATGCTTATTAGAGACATCTCATATAGGAGACAAGAATTTTTTCCTCGTGTAAGTCTCTTATAAAAGTGGTGAAGTTTGCAATGTACACTATTGCGTGTTATAACTCGAGACAAATTTTTCCTGGTGTACGTCTCTTATAAAGGGGTTGAGCTATACGTGGGGGTGCAAGATAAAAACAGATATTTCTGAGTTTCTACCTGAATGTTGTCTTAGGCGTTCCCATAATGGTTAGTGCATCGATAGTGCTGCGTTTCGCCCCGCTAAAAGCCAGCTGTCATGTCCAGGAAATCAACCTTCACCTTTGAACTCCCATTGCAACACCTTGCTGGCTGAGCTACCAGCCAGGTGCTGCCACCTTAATTGTTACATATGCACTCATAATCATTTTGACTGGTTGTTTTCATTGAAATGGTGCCACTTTTATTGGGAACGGGTTTTTGTTTTTTATGCATTTAAGTAAAACTTTGTTACAAGGTTGATGTCAGTGTGATACCCCTTTGATTCATCATTTCTGCTACATTGAGATTACAAAATAGAAAGGAAACGTTTGGTCAAGGAAGCTAAAATATTTATTACTGTTATTTGGTCCATTACCAGCTATATTGAGTGCAGAAAATTTTAGCCGCGCAATTATTTGCAGGTTAGAACATTGCTGTGTGGAGCTTATCTTATCCTTTTCCATTGCCATGTTTTCTCCTTCAATTAACATCCAGCCTCATGACTTATAACACTATGCGCCCCTGTGTGAACTTATTCTGTCACAACATTAACATTTAGCTGTTTTCTCATTTTCTCAGCACAGTAAAACTCAACATCCAAAGTCCTCATGGTTGTGAGCACTCTCATGTTCCGGTAGTGTATAGTGTACCTCACATGCATGCATATCTTTGGATAGACTTTTTGTGTTTTCGCTTTACTGTTACTATATGTGATGTTACTGCTTAGCTTTACTGTAACAGTAGAGGGACACTAAAATCAACTATTAAGTCGACGTTGAATGTTGAAATGGCGGTGCAGAAACCTCTTAGTGTCACTTTTGTGCCAAGGAAAGGTCTATTTTAAAATAAAATCTCATTTTAGGGATCTGCATCGGGTTGGCGCACTCCAAATTACCCGCCTCAAGAAGCGGAGTGATCGGACCGTCTCACGTCGCTATTGTCATGCACAACGTTGCCAGGCTTTACTGTGCTAGTAGCAGCAGACCGAAAGCAGCGAAAGCCACAGCAGAAACAACAACAATTGATCAATTTCCCGCCATTGGCTTCGAGATTGCAGGTGCTTTTGTTTCAACTGCGCCCCGCTAGATGGCACCTTATAACCGCATGAAAATTTAATTTTTGAACCACTCGTGCCATTACCCAGAGTAACGTCCGGCGGTTCTTTTTTCCATGACTCAAACAGAAACGTAAAAAGCAGCATTTTATTGCATCTCTTAATCACCGAAACGTTCTTTATTTAGTGGAGTTACTTTGATTAGTGATTACTTGTACGGGGTCCGTCTAATGTCATCGGGATCATTTTGAAAATGTCCTACTGCGGCGCTTGTGTTCTTGTGCATTTACCCTAATTTCTCGGTAAGTAGGGCACAGTTGTTGATAACATTGTCGTTTTTCATGTTGTCGAACATTGAGCTTTCACTCTGACGTAAATTGCTGTGTGACTTTAGTGTCCCTTTAAAAGCTACTTGCACCAACGGCAACGCATCTGTGCATTCTTCATCAAAAACGCCTGTGAACTGATTGTCATGCAATGCGTACAAAGCGCTGTGCCTCTAAATGTTAAATTTAGGAACATTAGCATTGCTTTATTTATTCTTCTAGGTTTAAACATCTGTTCGTTACTACTGCTTTGCAGAAGCACTTTCTTGTGCATTTTTTATTGGAGCTTGATTTAAATAGACATGCCATAATAATGTCACAAAATACTTGAGGTATGTCCCAAAGGGCAACCTGACATTTAATTCAAGCTGCTGGATTTTTTTAGCATGCACGTAGATGAAGATAAACAGCTGTTGTAGCAATTCGCGCCCTCTAAATATACTGTACGAAATTGGTACTTTAACCTGTATCTTTATGCTTAGCAGTGTAACGCCTTAACCAGCATGTCAACTTGTCAAATTTTCATTGTTCACCTGTGGCAGTTAGGATATACCTTTCGCCAAAAAGTATGCATGCCCTTTTATATTGTAAGCTTCTTTAGTAGTAATGCAGTGGTTGTACAGCATGCATGTGCATGTATGCCTGCTTCTGAGGTCTACTATAGCTTTCAGATGAGAGATCAGCACTGCTCCACACAAACTGCACCTTTATTCTAGTCTAAAAAAAGCTTTGTGCTCGTTGCCTCACATGATAAGTCGACTATTGCAATGTCAGTTTCTGTACTGGTGTGCTTAGACTAACAGGCCTGACACATCAGTGAAATGTTTGTGTTGTTTTCAAGTTGCCCAATGAGCACAATAAATGTTTTTGCTTCGAATGCACCGGTGACTCTTTAATTACATTTGCAGAAATATGTATAACAATAAGTGATGACCACTGTAATCTTTATTTCAAGAAGACTGAGCTGAGACTATTTGCACATATTCATTCCGAAACACTGGGGGTACAAACAAGAACGAAATGGTGTTTTAGCTTTCCTCTTGCGTTAATGTTTCCAAACTCAAATTAAATAAAAGTCGTGTTACTTGTATGTACTAGGACAAACTTTTCATCATTATCCATAAACCCACAACTGCAAGGGCATTTGCACGAACTCAGACGCTGAGTAGTGTGTTTCCCAACAATGGTGCGCATTACTCAGTGTGGTTTCCCAATAATGGTGCCCATTGTATTTTAACATTATTGTATTCAGCTTGCAATACAAAAGTGCCACCTTGAATGCTGAGCTTAAAAGCACTCTTACATTTTTTAGTAGTTATCACATCCACTTTGTCAACATCTCATCATAGCGCTAACTATTTGGTGGTTCATCGTATGCCAAACTACACACATTGCATTTTATTTTCCTGTGAGTGACTATTGCATAGAACAACACCGCACGTATTTACACACACGTGATGACCCAACCACCTTGGCCGATGTGGGGAAAATATCACATTTATTTATAACCAACTTTAACTCCTTAAGAAGCATTGCTTACGTGGGTCATAAACAACCCAAGGGGCAAGTTGAACCATAATATATCACAGTTGTTAGCATCTGTAGCATGCAACCAGCACATTCAAAGCGTGCTGCTTTTAGCCAGGATAATATGTCCAAAAAAGAGTTCCTGCTGAACAACACTATAAAGAAACAATTAAATGAAGTGCTCAGTAGAGCAACTTACATGGAATCAATGTTGCATGTACGTAGATTATTACAGCAATACATGTCATGACTATGTAAAAAAATGAACAAAATGTCATCCTATTTTGCACTACTGAACCAAGCTGCTGTAAGTAGTTCAAAACCTGTCGCAAAAAAAATCTTGAAACCTGAATAATAGTAAGCATCATGAGTGGTCCGTAGTACGCTGCCTAACTTATTGGAATTAACATAGCCATAGATAGCATTGCTGCAGGTCGCATTTGAAGCCACGTAAGCCAGATTGAAAATTGCACTGTAAAGTGCGTTCAGCAATCATGCAGGCCGCCTTCAGGGCACTTGCAGCAAACATACAATGCAATATACTCCACAGTGTCAGTGCACTTATGCAGTAAGTAAACAATATGCTCCATACTCAAAGGGTGTAGCTGGAAGCCATACTCATGAACTGTAAACATTTACTATTGATTGATTGATTGATATGTGGGTTTAACGTCCCAAAAACACCATATGATTATGAGAGACGCCGTCGTAGGGAGGGCTCCGGAAATTTCTACCACCTGGGTTCTTTTAACGTGCACCCAAATTTGAGTACACGGGCCTACAGTGGTAACATTTACTAAAAAAATGCCTTCTCACACATAAACATACACTTTCTCGAAGACGTAAACACATGTTTTTAGACCCTACGCCCCATAACAGAGTCACGTAATCACCTGCTTCAGAGTGTCGTTATAAAAATAGTTGAAAATTGACCAGAAACTCCTAAGAAACCGTATTACAATAGCTAGGCAAACCATACTCCTATCAAGAGTGAGCCGAAGACACGATGAGTGTACACAGAACGGGACATTAAATTCTACGCAGCAATGTCATGTGTTAGCAATCGAGTTCTAGTCTTGTGGTCATTAAAGGCAGTTCCTAGGAGCCCAGGAAATCTACAAATGTCATTGTCACAAAAAAAGTTGATTATTTTTAGTCATATTGTCTCATAAATGGACCCCTTTCAAATTCTTGATATTTGGCTACAATTTGCATTGCTGGGCAGCTCGTTTATGTATCGCTTCTTCTATAAAATGGCTGGCTGTGAAATACTTGTTGAATTTTCCTACATCTTATAGACGGGGTCCGTTTCCATTTGAAGAGGAAGCATAGCTAGAAAAAGCATGGAATGAGGGCAGTTTTATTTACAAGCTGCTCGGGCGAGGGGTGCCTCATCACTTCCACCAGTCCACAGGGATCCCAAAATATGCAAGTAATGCAAATCGTTTCTTCTGTCCTGAAAATATTCATGGCTGAGAAACTCTTGCTCTCGTAGAATACATATATGAAACAGCAGTACTGCTCCCCACAAAACACGTCCTCTTCAAAGTATACCAATCACCGTAATTAAAGTAATGATAATAAGCTGACACATACTCCAATGGCTCACACAGAAATAGTTAATAAGATGTTCACTAAAGGCAGCAAAATTAGCACAGAGCATACAATCACAATGGCACCACTATGGGCCAGACGGTCCCGCAGCCTTGCTGCCAACGTAGGTTTGTGGTCAACATCAACTGGCTCACTGGAGAAATGCCAAGGTCACTGTTTGCAATGTCACTATCTTCAAAAACATCGGCATGTCTGCGGGCAAGGTTGTGCAGCACACAGGCTGCCATCACAATTTCCACAGCCTGTGGAATGCTGTTCACAATCAATCTTGTCCAATCGCCGAAAACGTCCCTTCAGCAGGCCAAATGCTATTCAATAACAACGCGTTGCTTGGAGTGCACATGATTAAACTTGCTCATCCATGGCTGCCAGCTGCTTGTGACGTGGCGGTGAGGGGGCAGCAGCCACGGGAGCAGAGGCTACGCAGCATCCCCCAAAAGATATC
>WOVY01008689.1:0-10937 GCA_013436015.1 Rhipicephalus annulatus | reverse complement strand
GAGATTGGGCAAAGCTCCTGCAAGTAATACCGTGAAATTTTCTTCTGTTAATTCGCCTGGCGATATGCGCGCTTACTCGCCGCTTCCCATTGTCGAACGCTTTCAAGATCTGCTTCGCGACGTTGACAAGCTGCCTTGGCCTCTCGCTCCCGTACGGAAGAATCTTGCCGATGCTGACGTGCCGCTGCAGCTTCTTGTTCACGTACGGCGTGATCTTGCCGACGCTGCCTTGTTGACATGGCTTCTTGTTCCCGTACAGCAGGATCTTGCCCACGCTCACGTGTCACTGCTCTTCTTGTTCACGTACGGCGGGATCTTTCCGACGCTGCCTTGCTGATATGGCTTCCCTTTTTCGTACAGCAGGACCTTGCCGATGCTGCCTCACTGATGTGTCCTCTCGCTCCCGTATGGAAGGATCTTGCCGACGCTGACGTGGCGCTGCAGCTTCACGTTTACGTACGGCGGGATCTTGCCGACACTGCCTTGATGATGTGGCTTCTTGTTCCCCTACAGCAGCATCTTGACGGCCTTGTCGCGCAGCTTCCCTGCGCGCCCGCCTTTCGACATCCTCATCCATACGAGCACACAACGACGGCAACGAGCATCGGCAACTACAAACCTGTATTGATATGGTTTTGATTATAAAACCATTGCTTTAAAAAACACCTGGCGTCTTTCGTTAAGCAGCTTGCGTCTTTTTTTGTTTGCTTTAGAAACATCTGGCGTCTTTTCGTTTCGCTTTTAGAAAACATCTGGCGTCTTTCGTTGGTTTATTTCATCAATCAACGGCGTTTTGAACAAAATGTTTTTATTGTTTAATCATGCACAGGAGAAATCTCACCAGGCACTACTTTGGAGGTAAACAATGGCTGCTACTGGAAATGAGAGACAGCAGAAGTCGGCTTTAAACACTTCTACTTCTTCTAACGTTTCCTACAGGAACATGTCAATGGCTGCTAATGGCGAATGAGAGACAGGAAAATTCGGCTTTTAGTTAACGCGCAAGCTGCGAATTTTTTTTCATTGTTCAAAAACGCACAGAAGAAATCTCCCACAAGCACCACTTTGGAGATCAAAGCGTAAGACTGGTTACACACTACGACTACGACTGCGCCTACGATGGACGAAGGGGTGCCGCTATAAGGAGCTTCGCCCCTAAAACACTCGCGTACTTGCTTGCGCACTCAATGGGTTACTCCAAGGACAACGTTCGGCAGAGAATCCCACTACTTGTCTTCTGCTGTTTTTGCCGACAATTCAAACAAATCATTACATTTGAGCCTTGGCTAGGTGTGGCCACCACATTTGATGGAAATCAATTGTGTCGAAAGCTAAGCATTACTGCTTGAAGAATAGTCTATATGGAGCAGGTAGTTGGCAGGACCATGTGCACATTGAAAGTCTCGTTGGATGCGTTCAGATCACTTAGAAGTAATATTTTCTATAGGCGCTGTAACGATATAGTTAATGGAGTTCCTTGAAGCTGCTTCCCTGGTCTTATTAATCGCGTCTTTCAAAACTGCTAAAGCGTTGCTGTGGAATATTTTCCAAAGCGTTAGTAATAAACCGCTCAGGTGTTCACGTTAATGTAGAGCTTATTATCTGGTACAGTGTGCCATCATGCGTATAATTTTTGTACGTATAAAACACAAATAAAGATATTGGGCGAACTTGGTAAGCGCTTCATGTGATCGCCATTCTTCTGCAGATTGGTAATTAAAAACAGAAAACGCGCATTAGAGTACCCGTGATGGATTTGTATTTTAGAGTGAGGCCAGCTAGAGAAATCTAAGCACGTTTTAGTCTTAATGAGGAATACATTACATTTCGAACTCACGGGGAATCTCCACAGCCATTTCCACTTCCGCAGAGCCGCTAATTGAGTGAGACACTAATGAGAAGATATATTCATTGGTGGTTGACGCACCGTCACTCTGAAATGTGGCCACACAGTACCTTGCATGAATTTTTCGTGTGGCATAAATGGATAAGCATAATGAGTGTTTTCATAAACTTCTTCCTCAATTATAAAAAATATTGCACTTTCAAAAATTGTAAACACGCTTCATTTTTACACATATTTTGTGGAGCGAAACGAAATAAAGTCGCTCGAGTGACTCAGTTGTATTATATATATGTATATATATATATATATATATATATATATTATACAAAATCTAAACATCATTTTTGAACGTGTTCATAATTATTGCAATTTTTGTTCAAGATATATATTATCACGCGGCAAAGGACGACGCAGTTATCTATAAGGAAAACAAGTTTATTGGAGCGAACTTATGCTCCCCTAACAACTGAAAGAATACACAGGCGGCGAAGCAGTGGTCGGCAAAACGACGTGCACGCTAGTGAGCGTCGGCGATCGAATGTCGCGGCATCGGCTGTGCGGGAATTTATATCCCTCGGCGCCACAGTTTCTCGAATAGTCGAATTGTATCGAGAACGCTGTGATAGCGTTTGTTCGAAACGCTTTGTTCGGGACGCTCGAAACGCTGTTCGATAGCGTTTGTTCGAAACGCTGTGAAAACAATGATAGCACAGGCCCGGCGCAGGCCAGGCCAAAAAAAAACACAAATAAACAAACTGAATGCATGGTTCGCGGCAATATATATATATATATATATATATATATATATAGATTATATATATATATATATATATATATATATATATATATATATACTATAATATATCTATATATATATATATATATAGATATATATATCTAGGGAAAGAAGTGTTTTATCTAAGGGCTCGTTTTTCCGTGTTTTAACACAATAATATTGAGATCTAACAGACAGTAATGCCAAGGAAGGTACAGAGGAAGTTATTAGAACAAATTGAATGTAAATAAGAAGAAAGAAAAGTGGATGAAAAATAACCAGCTGTGAGCAGGAATCGAACCTACGACCTTCGAATAACGCGTTCGATGCTATATATATATATATATATATATGTATACTCTTTTGTCTGGTTGAAGTGGCAAAAAATATTGCATTCTTTCTGTATTTACGTGTGCTTTATCTTCCTTGTGTTAGGATTACGTATCATTTGAAAGACCTTAAATTTTATATTCTCAATTCTTGGCCAATGCTACTCAGTGGGCAAGAGCTATAGTGGAGGAATCATCATCATCGTCATCGGCCTATTTGTTTGTTGGACACGCTTGAAGGAAACAGACTATAAAAGAAAGGCAAACGTTCACAGCTAGGTAAATATATATGTAGTGTAGAAGTTAGGGAAGATACGGGATGCGTTGAATTGAATGTTTAATGAAACACGCCACGTGAACGTTGTGAATTTAAGCCGCAAACTATAAGACGTGTTGCTGCTTTCGTCCAAAGTAAAGACGATGGTGAAATAATTACCGCGTTGCAGCTAAAGAACCAAAAATGATGCATGGTAATGAAATATTTGGTTAGTTGTAAGTTGGCTTCTTTCTATTGTAACATACATCCGACTAACAATAACGCATATACGCTGGTGCGACAATAATGCACGCAAGATAGAGCAAAATTAAACTTCAGTGGTTCATAAGACAGCAATGTTCAGTCCTTAACCCTAAAACCATCTTTGCAGAGAAAGAGCCCACCGAGGCTGCCTTCCCGAAGGATTCTGTAACGACCAAATTAGACGAAAAAAGGGTATAAATAAGGGTAACTTCTTCATAAAATGGGGCGTCGACTCTAGAGATCATATAAGGTTAAATGAAGCACAGAGAAAAAAAATTCTTTAATTCGACACCCGGTATTTCCGCTATTCGGATAATTCGCACGGGTTGTGTCGTTCCGGAAAGCCATATAATTGTTCATTGACGTCAAATTCTTGTTGTTTCAGTCACATTTGCCCAGAATCAGCTCGTTTCGGACAATTCTCGGAGCATACCAAGCACTGAGTGCCCCTAACGAGCGACGCAAAGCAGTGATAACGAAGTTTACGGGAGAGCGAAACGTGGCGCCGCTGTCCGCATCGCCAATCGTCATCGTAGCAAACCAATCTGTTAAGATGGTAATGACGTGCAGGCTCAATGCAGAGTTTTGGCATTACGCCCGTTATATTTGTCATAAAAATGAAGGAACTGAAATGTCTTGCTAACTCGTATATTTCGATGTTGGCCTATCCTCTTGAAGTGGTACCAGTCACAATTGAAGTATCATCATCGTAATCAATTCAGGCACACACGTTTTGTGTTAGGTCAGGCAGGGTGCGGGCACATTCCGAAGAAAGTCACGAGGGGCCGAAGTTGCGGCTTCTACACTGTTCTTGCGCTATAAATATGAATACGTATGCACACAAATAAAATCAAGTGTATTTTCTTATTCATTTAACGCGACAGCGTTGAAGAGATCGTTACAAAGAAATTGTAGCGCCAGCGTCATTGGTTGTGAGCGAACATCCGTATTATGTTTAACCAAAAAATCAAGAATGATGCAAATCAAATAAGTGAAGAAACCAGGGTTAGAGTGGGGATTAAGTATGGGTCGTTTCAGCCCACATACGAAGTGAACCGGGGTTATTTTCATAGCACATGGAGATTCTACCACACGGCCATGCCTATGCTTGTGAATTCAGTGAAAATATGTTCCTCTGATTGACATTGTACTGAAAAAGACTTTCATGTTTTACGAACACACGCGTCATGTACGTGTATTTCACTGTACAGCATGAAATTTCGCAGTAATAATGTGTTGTACACGTGTCCACTGCCAGTGGGTGTTAGAACATTTGATTATTAAAAGGGCTTCATGGTTCAAAGCCCGTCAGCCACTACAAAAGGCACGCAAGCTACTGTGCCTATTCCCTAGAAGCCACGTTCTGGGGGCATAGCAAGTTCAAGAAAGTTTTATGCACTAAGTCTTTGAAGCAGGCACAGGAAATCGCTATGACATTCAGCACTCAAAGGCAAAACCTGTAGGGTTTCCCAGTTAGGTCCTCTAAAGTTTAGGGGCGAAGCTCCTAACGCCATGGGTCGTAACTATAGTGTAGTCATAGTAGGCACCTAAGGTTTAGTTCTTGAACGTCTGCTGGACGGCGGTATTTGGACCGCCACTTGTCGGGCGGACGCATGGACGCAGAGATGGACGGACGCACAGATGGACGGACGCACGGATGGACGCATGGACGTACGGGCACACAGACGCCTCGACCTATTTATCATCATTCACTCTGTACATATGCTGTGCCTTTTTTATTGGTACTTTAGGTGATAGGAAATTTTAACAAGTCACACTTTTTCTGCTTTCCTCGCGGTCTTTATTAACGAGCTTTTACTGTATCGCGTCACACTCACTAACTGAATACTGTTCTTTTAATGAGTAAGGTACGTTTCATGTTCATGTAAATATTTAAGGCAGTATTCGTAGTTTTTATATTATTTCTAAGGCATTTTGCTGTTCATAGCATAGCTGCCCCTATTGAAACTCCTGGGTTGGTGGATGCTGGAATCGTTGGTGGATATGGTGGAAAGAATGGTGGATATGGTGGAAATACTAGTGGATAGGGTGGAAACAGTAGTGGGCATAACGACTGAAGATGACGAGAGTGGAAAAAAATGACGGCAGATGGTGGTGGTGGTGGTGAGCCAATGGTGGTGGCGGTGGAAAATGCCGGCTGATGACGACTAGATTGAAAAATATGGTGGCATATGGTGGTGGTTGTGGGGAGTCAATGGTGGTGACGTTGAAAAATGCCGGCTGATGGTGGCGAGGCAGAACGTGTTTGGTAGAATGCTGGGTGAGCAAGGTGTATGATGTTGGCATGATGAAAAAGCACAAGACATTATGCGAAATTATTTATTTTTGGGGTTTCTTTCTTGAATGCGCAGATATATATGTTTACGGTCAAAAGAATCCAACGCTGTTCATCACGCTTTCTTGAACGTTTTTTTTATTTTATTTCTGTGGTGTCAACAACGCTTCAAATTTTGTGGAGCGTAGAATATGCGGCCGCGAATATGTTTACATTTCGCGCACGTACCTACATCAGTTTGACATCCGTGATGTTTAAAGACTAGAGGTGTCACTGAACAGAGGCAATAAATATTTTGCATTGGCGCGCAGTTTTCGAAAAATAAGTGAGCTCCTGTTCGCAGTTGCCCCTTTCAATGTTAAAGCAGAACACAGCAGTCACACGATGACGCCGCACTCGAAACACAACTCTGGAAATTCTTGCATACTCTATTGCTTGAGCCGTGCTTTTAAATTAACAACGTGCGTGCGAATATTCATAAACATTCACTCCCACATACGTCTAGATGAGCCGCTTCGATTTTGTCTTTCAACCTTCTGTTCTACCACCATAATTTCCCCCAAAAGTTATTGCTACCGACCGAGATCGTACAAGTGTTATCGGCGCTTCTGGGTTTCAGAATACACAATTTTGACAAGTAAAAATGACAATACGGCACAGCTGTGGCATCATTTTACCTAAATGAAGCCATTTATGTGTACGGTGTCCGCGCAAGAAGCGACAAACACCGATGCGACGTGCTTGGAGCATTTCCACCAAATGTACGCCCTCCCCTCACCGACAGCCGCCGGTCGCACTCGCCGGCACATCACTGGCTCTTATGCGAGAAAACAGGCTCATTAATTCGTATGTTTACCGAACCAATATAATAGCCTAATGTTTCTGGCGCACTGCATTCGTTCTCGCCAAGCCGTTATGTTGTTGTTCCTAACGGTGGAGTACAGCGGTGCACTGGTACGACTGTGCTGTGCGTTGCGCGAAAAAAATCACAATTAATCGTGTGTGCGTATCTATCGAATGAGCATAGAAACGTCATAAAGCCTGATGAGATATCGCCCTTTGGAAGGAGCGAGAAACGAATATTAAACTTTGCAGTTACCACCGATAAACTCTACCTGCTCCTCAGTCCACTGAGATGTTATTTCTTTTTTTGCGGTTGTAAATATTAACAAAAACATAGCGCTGTTGCCATTATCGCAGAGGCAATCGTTACAGGCAGCAGTTCGTGTTTATCATATGTGCAAATTTTAGTAGCCGGCGTAAATCCCGTCCATCTCGAGCAAGTGACAAAGAGAAGTAAGTTAAACAGTGAGTTTGTGAGTTGACTTTTTTTTAACACCACTGTTGCCATCTGTCTACGTGGTGCTACGATTAGTGTGCTCAGCTGGGAATCCAAAGTTGGCAGGTTCGATACCGCGCTGTCGCACTTTTTCCTACGAGTGCTTCATACATCGTTTTTATATATTTATTTTTATCCTTTCATTACCGGCAGCTGTCACGGTGACTCTGACGCTGCTTCGCGCTCCAGCATTGCCGGCTGGCGCACGATATCCACCATACGACACCAGACACCATGTCCCACCAACATTTCCAGCACCATAATCCAACAAAACGGTAGATGGTGGAATCCACCATTCATATGGTGAACGTTTTTTTAAATAGGGACCTTTACACCGTTTTTGACAAAGTTGTATCCCGAACGTTAACAGATAAAAGATCGTTATTTAGGCAATGGGACTCTCAATCGGTTGGACACAGTACGCTGCGCTGTTACTACTGTTTATTCATTCGGCTGAGCAGTGCAGCATTCTTTCGACTAGAAGTATGGCCTAGACCATGTGGCTTTCTGCGGAAATATCAAAACGTTTGGTACAATAAGTAAACATTGCTTCCTAAGGGGGCAAATTATTTCCTGGGGGACGTTTGGCGTCTTTGCGTTTGGCGCTTTTTGCGGAGCATCGTTGCTAAAGATATCGCCATGTTAGATAAACCATTCAACGTGTCGCGTTCTGGTAATTGCTGAAGACTTTAGTTTTCATTTCCTTGAGGTGGCTTGAGGAGGGTATATAAAATACTGTGAAGCTGAAATTTCGATGCATCTGTGCAAAAAAACGCCGTTACTTTTTAATGAACCAGTATTCAACCAGTCTCTAATCACGTTGAATTTCCTAAAATGCACCCATCAGTATAATATTCATTGCTTTTCTTCAAAAAGCATGCATGGTCTGTTGCAGCAAAGTTGTGTTAACACATCATCAGGTAAGCTAGCCCTAACTCGCTCCGAAATTGCGCATGTTACACTTTTATCTCTTGCACACATGTATGTATGTATGTACGTATATGTACGTATATGTATGTATGTATGTATGTATTAGGTATGTATGTATGTATGTATTGTAGTGAAGAGAAATACCTACTACTGCAGCGACATCGACACGTTGGCGCGAGGCGCGAGCTAAGGCTGCCTGGTTGCTGCTGCGATGCTGCCCGTATACTCGGCCTGCACTTGCTGTTCTGTACCGACGTTGCTACCGTTTTTGACCTTGCATTTACATTATATTTTGGTGTAAAATGCTGCGGTCTTCCCCAGTCCTAGAACTGCGTAGCCGAAAGCTGCCGTCCGTCATGCCTGACGATGCTATCTTCACATCCACACGGGATTCGCTATGAAGGGGCTGTCCCGGTGCCCTGCTCTTGCGAGAACCAGACATCTTCATTGGCACCGATGAGAAAGACGTTGAGGATTGGCTGGAATCTTATGAACTAGCCAGTGCTACTAACAAATGGGATGATCTCACGAAGCTTGGTTCCGTGATCTTTTATTTACGGGATGTTGCCAAGCTATAGTACAGAAACCATGAGGCAGATATCCCCACTTGAAGGACCTTCAAAGCCTGCATCGCAGATGTTTTTGGACGCCCTGGTCTGCGCAAACTTCGCGCAGAATAACGTCTACGAATCCGGTCCCAACAAACTGGTGAGGCAATCACAAGCTACATCATGGACATCCTCGACCTTTGCCGGCGTGTCGACCCGACGATGGCGGAAACCGAGAAGGTACGACACATCATGAAAAGCATTTTCCGACGATGCCTTTCAATGCTGCTCTCGAAGAACCTTGTCACTGTCTCTGAGCTCATCAAGTTGTGTCAAAGTTTCGACGAGCTCCGACAACAGCATCCTCTCACGACGCCCTAACGTCGCGGATGACACACTCTCAAGCCTAACCACTACCTCTGACCTTGAGTCCCTGCTATTGCAGATTAAGGAGTTTGTTCGTGCTGAAGTCGCTCGTCAGCTATCGCTGCTATCTACAGTCGGCCAACCACAGTCACCTCTTCCAGCAAACTTTCGCCAGGCCGTCCATGAGCAAGTTTGCGTGGCTATGCCATCTGCCCGTGACACTTCACCGTTACCGGCCCCCGTTGCCTGTGCCGAGGTAAATGCACCTCTAAGCTATGCTGAAGTGGCCACTCGACCACCTCTTCAGACTGTTGTGTCACTGCCATTAGCCGTGCACCGCGACCTTCTCCTCGGTTCGCTCATCCAAGGTCCCTCCAGAGTAGTGGACAATGGCGTACACTCGACAATTGGCCAGTATGCTTTGCCTGTGGCCTGCCTGGCTACATAGTGTGATACTGCCATCGACGCGTTCCTGTCTACCACCAGAGCTACCACCAGAGCTTCGAACATGCCTCTTATGTGCCACCGCGCCCTTCGTTCACAGGAGCTCAGCCTCCTGACCAGATGTCATCATACGCCGACCACCGCCCTACTGATAATCGTTGCTCGCCATCACCTCGACGCCGCTCGCCATCCCCGATGCGTCGTCGTCCTTCATCGCCAGAGCGGGAAAACTGATTGCCGCAGTTCAAGAGGCAGGAACTACGTCGCCTGCGAAAAGACCAAGGCCTCTCTTTTTCACAACGAATGTTCTCGATGTACATGTGGACGGCGTTGCTGCACTCGCTGTTGACGACACTGGTGCCGTCGTTTCAGAGATCAGTGCCAGACTCTGCCACTTGCTCAAAAAAGTTATGACACCAATATCAAGTATATCACTTCGTACAGCAAGCACACAGCATCTCACGCCAGCCCCTGCCTGTACTGCTCGCATCGCGATATATGGCCTCATCAATGTTGTCAAATTACTAGTTTTGGATTCCTGCTTCCATGACCTCCTTTTGCGTTGGAACTTTCTATCCGCTAATAAGGCCGTCATCGACTGCTCTCGTGCTGAGATAGAATTTGAAGTGTTTGGCGACGCTCCGTTAAATGGTGCCCTTGAAATCCGGGACAAACTAATCGTTGCTGAAGATGTCATCATAGCGCTACACTCTTTCGCCCTTACCATGGTTTCTTGCAACTCGCTCGTCGAGCCGAGTGCCCTTTTCACGCCATCTGCTCTTTTCGTTCGCTGCAAGTGTTCGCCGCTACCTTACGCCCTTCTATAACTTCATGACGGCGTCCTCAGATTGCTCACCTCAAACCTCTCGTCATGTCCTGTAACACTACTTCTGGGTGAGTGCGTCGGGTGGCTTTACAGTCTCGACCTTTCTGCAATTGTCGACATGTCCCTTCCTCCAAACACGAAGTCGCCGCAGTGACTTGTGCCTCTTCGTCGAAGACTACTAGGCCTGACGTACTCAGCAGCTCCATAGCCGACACGTTAACCGTTTCGCAACGTGGTCAGCTTCTACGACTGCTGGAGAAGTTCCGTTCTTCCTTTGATTGACACCGTATTCCCCTCGTCCGCACGTCTGCTGCGTGGCACCGCATCAATACGGGTACCAATGCGCCATTGCGTTAAAGACCCTATCGCGTGTCCGCAGCCAAACACCAGGTTATCAATGACCAAGTATCTGACATGCTCAAGGGTAGCGTCATCCAGCCTTCGAATAGCCCCTGGTCATGTCCAGTCATTCTCGTTAGAAGAAGGATGGGTAAATTCGCTTCTGTGTTGACTACCGTCGTCTTAAAAAAATAACTCGAAAGGACGTTTACCCCTAGCCGAGAATCGACGATGCCCTTGACTGCCTCCAAGGTGCGGAGTACTTCTCTTCTTATTGACCTATGGAGTGGCTACTGGCAAGTACCTCTGGCACCTGAAGATCAGCCTAAGACGGCTTTTGCCACACCTGATGGCCTTTACGAACTCTGTGTCATGCCTT